>OX376373.1:139977029-140103720 GCA_947369275.1 Nemotelus nigrinus
GGAAAAACCACTAAAAAAAGATAACTGTTTTTAGCCCTATAAATTATGATTGAATCGTTCGATTTTGACAAAACTCACACAATTGCTGGACCTTACTTTAAGCCACGTTTGGTAGAAATTTGGTTGAAAAATTCAGTTGGAGCTGCCAGCTATGATAATTTTGGTGTCTTCATTTTGAAAAAAAAAAAATTGGAAGTGAAAACATTCAAACCATCGAATATTCAAAAAAATGTCCGTTTCTTACAATAAAACCAATCTGTATATAAATCTTATGTTTTATTTACACGTTCAAAATAAAACTTTGGAAATTTCATGTCAGACAAGAACGGTAACCCTTTCCCAGTTAACCTATATTTTTAGCATCAAAAACTTCTGTTCACGGGAACTCACGAACCAATAATCAGATACAGCTAAAATTTACAGAATGCATTGGACTTAAGTAAGACTAGATTTGATAGAAGCGATTTTGAATTGTGGGCAAGTCCGTGCCAGTGGTGCCATCTTGAAAAATTACAAAGAAAAAAAAACTGGTTTTTGCCCTATGAAATGTGAATAGGTTACCGGATTTTCATGAAATTGACACAGTAGCTAAACCTAACTCTAATCTCTGTTTGGTGAAAATTTGGTTCAAAAATTTGATTGGTGCTGCCAGCTATGGTAATTTTTGTGTCTTTGGTTTTGAAAATTCGCTCAGGAAAATAAAACTTTTTGCACTATAACTTCCAGTGCAGTCATGAAATCAATACGAATTTCATACAATTAATGAAACCTGTCATAAAAATTATTCAGGCCAAATTTGGTTGAAAAGCCACAATAGGGTTGCCAGCTTTTGTTGGTTTTGTGTTTAATTGCAATATCTTTATTAAGCGGTTTTATCGTAGAATTTTCAAATGGTAATGATATTGTAGTGACAATAAACAGCAAATATTAAGCTTTCGATTATTTGAAAAAACTCGCTGCAGGTAACCCTAAATTTCTTTATACTCCTATAACTTCGAATGTAATTAAACAACGTGAAGCAGATTTGATATATTCTTGGCTTTGATACTGGCGAAAGGTTGCCAGCACGAGTCGGTTGTGCTACTTTTGTATCAATAAATGCTTACAGTTAGTATACATACCGGAAACATTTACAATAAAAATAAATAACCGATGTTTCAATTCCCAAAGTTCTGCAAATTTTTCGGATCGCAGCCCCAAACACCAACTTCAGTTACAGTGCTGCAGGCACTGAGCATTTTCTTCAATGATGTTATATGAGATGCTGCTTTCAAAATTATATGAAATAAGCAACTGATAACGAATATAATTAACCCGTGTTTTGCTCTAATAAACGTTGAAATTCATGCCAGTGGTAATATCTGAAACCTTCCACCATATGAGTTATAATGCATTCTTGAGACGAAAGTAAAACGTGGCATTTGAAACAGTTTGGCCGTAATAAGCAACACATGTGGTGGAATATGCACTCAAAACCTGCACGATGCTTCTACTGTTCTTCGAACATTAGTTTTTCTAGCGGTTCAGGTGCGCTAGAGTTTTTCATTTATGCCCTGGTCAATTTTTTACGAAAAAATCTGTAATGCCAATAAGACGCTGTTTAAAAGTCAACAATATATTTCACACTAAGGGCAAATTTATTCTTTTATGTGAAGAAGAAACTATTGATTTTGATCAATTCCACAATGCATACACAATTGTTGATAGAAAAAATGACCCAATTGACATGGAAATAATTTTCTACCACCAGATTAAGTAATGACAGGTTTATGACTGCATTTCCTCTCGAAAAGACGGAAAACAATATTTGTTAACAAAGAGTATGTTTTAGTTTTCTTTAAAATTATACGTTTGGTTCTCAATAAAATAAAATGACAAATAAACATATTACAACGACAATAAGTTTTTTTTATTTAATGCTTTAAAATATCGGAGTTCGAATAAATGCTAGTTGTGTTGGCTCTAATCTAGCCCTATAACCCATGGAACTAGGCCACTTTATATACTCAAATAGGATATATTGAATACGACCTCCGAAACTTGCATGTATCAGAATATCTTCTAAATTTTATCCGGTTATCATATACATGCATATAACTATCTCCGTATAAAAGGTGTACCAAAATCATATAAAATAATTTTATATTATTTTCTTATAGGTTTTATATGGATTCATATTAAGCAAACTTATCTGCTCCTATAGTATAAAACTCATAAGAATTTTAGGAAAGACTCATATGAATGCTAAATCGTATACATTTTATACCAAAATTTCTAACCGTGCACGCTTGTAGATTTATAGAAAAATCTTAAGTCGATAATACTTGGCAGCTTGATGTAAAGAATATGAATATTGGATTTCATTGGTGCAAGACTTTAATTGTCTTTCGGTGCCCTAAGACATAAAACAATATAGACGGCCATTAAATATTTGTTCCTGTAGATAGAATATTAGCAAGTTTTAGTCCAACTAGAATAAGTAGAATGAACGGATGAGTTTTTTTTTAATAAAGTTTATTTATTGGGAAAAATTATCGAAGCAAGGCAGGAAAGACAGGGGGAACCAGATCAGCTATGAAACACTTATTTTGCACTTAAAAACTGTTCACCAGTTTGACAGTAAAAGTGAAAGAAACAGCAGGGAAGCGATGAATAGGGAAGATAGGTGTGAAAGAAGATAAATATTTCCCAGAATTTTGGGAAAGACATCAGGCTTAGAACCTTGGACTACTACCAAGCTAGAGTCGACTCAGTGAAACAGAGATCCAAGCTACCAAGCTCAGATAGCATAGGAGAGTCGAGGAGTTTGAAAAGTAGGCCCTCAACAAAAAACAATCATCATCACTTTAAAAAGGAAATTTGGAGTCAGGACAAGATGTCAAAATAAGGTTACACCATTTAAACAATATTGAGCATGTAAATCTATGCTGAACACAGTCTGCAGCATCATTTAAATAGTTAAAATGAGGAGACCAAACAAGACAGGGAGATAATCGTTAAATTGGAAGGGGCCTAGTATCGAACCTTGAAGACTTCCAGAAATAGGGCAGTATAGGGAAGAGATACAATAATTCACAGATACAACACATCTACGACCAAAAACATAGCATGATAAGAGGGTCAGATATCCCATAACCTTCAAGCTTTACAAGAAGAAGCCTGTGGTCAATGGAGTCAAAAGCTTTTGCAAAGCCTATGTACATTACACAAACTGGCTTCCGTTGGTACAAAGCGGAAGCGATCAAGTTAGCCAAGGTTAAGAGGTTAGACATTTAAGATCCGCCTTCTAAAATCAATTTCTAGGGGGTCGGTATGAATAAAATGGAAGGATGACGGAGAAGACGAAGAGAATTCCTAAAAAGTGATTGAATTTTGCTGGGAAAGGAAAAAAAAATATTCTGCAAAAATATTACAAATCTCTGTATCACAATAACATTATAATGGTGGGTTTTCTGAAGAAGTGGGTTTAAGACTATAAGGACTTGAGTTGGTTAGAACGAGTTAAGAGAGGAATGAATGCTAGTGAAGTAATCCCGCATAGCTTGTTCAACAGCAACTCTAGCAACTGATTGGAACTTTGATGATTCGAAGCAGTTAATTTCCATTTGCAAAGGCGGGATAATAGAATTGTTAGATTGGTTAGATTTTTGACAATATGAAAATCGTGAACATGCATGCCTGTAGCGTAATGTACAATATGTATGTTAATGGATTTGCGAACATTTATATTTATTTATTCAACACTTCCTCACCAATGGAACATATTTCGCATTAAGGTCAAAGCCGATATCAATTTTTCGTACAGGTAAAATAGAATACAAGAAGAAATACAAAAATTACACAGAGGGTGGCATGAAAAGTGCATTCTGATTATAAAAAAAAGTGCATTCTGATTATACCTACCCAAAAGTCAGGGTCGCTATTTTTCTGAATGCAATCGGTCCTGATGGCGTGCAAGTATTTTATTCTTTTGGAATACCATCGAATAGCAGAGCTAATTACGATCTAGTTTTAAAGGCGTTTTAAGATTTCTGTAAGCCTAAAATTAACGAAGTACATCAATTATTTTTATTTAATAGTCGAAATCAGTACGAAGACACATTTCTTTTGAATATGAAAAAAAACTAGCAAAACTCTGTGGATTTGATTTGATGCATATGCAGAGAGGATGTTACGCGACCGCATCGTTCTAGGAGTCCCTGATAGACAAGTAAAAAACAAATTGTTAGAAACAGACGATTTAACTATTACGAATGCAATAAGTTTGGCTCACACTATGGAAGCTTCAAAGCAACACGTGCACAAAATCCAAAATGCAACTTATTCTGGAAAGTCTATTGGCTCAGTCGTAGCGCGTAACTTTAACAAAGCATCACCTAACGTAAATAATTTTAAAAATAGTAAATTAGTAAACCTAAAAGTGATATTGAGCCTAATAGCATGCAATGTAATGATATACTGTAGAAAATACACTGGCACAAATAGTAGCTTCACGTGTGAAGCTATAGCTTTTATCTAAAAGGAACTTGTTGGGCGAGTTTGCTAAAAACTATGGCTGTCGCCGAAATACCAACTGAGAGAACTTCAAGCGGGAAGTGACTAAGGGTTTAGGCCCTCCTCCCAAGATTGGCAGTGTAGCTGACTTGGAGGCTGCGGTTAACACACTCACGAGTAAACTCGTAAAAACTTTTGTACGGTCCTGTCCCAAAGTCTGTCCGAAGCGCAAACCCAAGCCACCCTGGTGAAACAGGGACCTGGGTTGTCGCAGAAGACAAGTATGAGAACTGTTCAAGTTAGACAAAGCAGCTGACTGCAGGGAATGTTGGGACGAATACAAGGACGTCCTTAGGACCTATAAATTGGAAATTAGGAACGCCATATGAAGCTCTTGGAAAGAGCTGTGCGGTGGAATTGAAACCACTTCGGAAACGGCGATGGAAAGACGCATACTATACTCACAGTAGGGAATACGGAACTTGAGGAATAGTGACCGATTAAATTTACGTTGTACAGACTCAACAGCATCAATTAAGAAACGATAATGAGGACACCAAATTTGACAACAATATTCGAGGACACTACGCACGAAGGAGATGTACAGGCGTAGACACGAGGAAATATCAGTAAAAGGTCTGGACGCTCTTAGAATGAAGCCGCATAAGCGCGAAGCCTTGGATGTGACACGCAAAATGTGGACATCAAATTTTAATTTAGTGTCAAACACAACACCAAAGGTCCATGAAATTATCAATTGGATGGAGGGAAGAGCCAAGGATAGAATAGGGAAACGTGATCTGGGATAATTTACATGTGAAGGACATCTGGAAACATTTAGCAACATTAAAGGAAATACAGTTGACAGAGCACCAGTTACCCAGAGCAGATAGGTCATCCTGCAGCTGGGAGCAGTCATCCACTGATTCAACCACCCTGAAAATTTTCAGATCCTCAGCGTACAAGAGACACGGGGAGTTGAAGAGAGAAGGAAGATCATTAATAAACAGGAGGAAAAGGAGAGGACCAAGAATTGACCCTTGCGGGACACCACAAGTAGGATAAGAAGAAGATCAAGAGTGAAACGTTACAAAACAAGCACGATCACGAAGGTATGAGGAAAACCAGCAACGGAGCAGCAAAAGCCTTGGCAAAGTCTGTATATAATACATCCACTTGCTTTTTGCAGGTCGATAGTGGAGGCAACAGTATTGGTGAACGAAAGAAGGTTGGAAACTGTTGACCTACCTTTGACGAAACCATGTTGCTCAAAAGCGAGAAGAGGTTCAATTAGAGGGTAAACCCTGTTGTAAACAACTTTTTCGAGAAGCTTACTGAAGCAAGATAGAAGGGATATGGGACGATTAACGGAGACGCAGGATGAATTTCCAGTTTTAAGGATGGGATAAATATTTGCTGACTTCCAGGAAGAAGGCAACGTACAGGAAGCAATACTACGGTTAAAGAGGACAGATAAAGGAACACACAAGGTTGATGACAATGACTTTGGAAATATGTTAGGTAAGCCGTCGGGTCCGCAGCTGGTGCTACTATCTAGGTAAGCAAGCTAACCTTCGACCTCCAACGGGTTCGTTAAAAACAAACAGCAATTATTAACATCTGGAGAGGGAATATTAGCAGAGAAAGATGGATTTGGTTGAGAGGTAGCAGAAGAAAAGAAAAGAGCAAACAGCTCACATATTTCTTTAGGCGAGGAAGCAGACAAATCATTAAGGTGCATCAGAGAAGGGATAGAGGGAGACTTTTTAAGGGAACGGATATAGGACCAGAAGGGTTTCTGTTGACAGGATGATATGGAGGCTTCAATGTGGGCATGATAAGCACTCATCGCATCTTTAACCATCTTTTTAGCATACGAGCGTAAATTTTTGTATCTCAGTAAGTCAGCCTCTAAGTCGGAGCTTCGAAATCTACGACGCGCCTCGCCTTTGTTTTTAAGAGTACGCATCACGTCAACAGTTAACCAAGGCGGATCAATAGTTCTGCGAACAAGAAAAGTGGGAGTGTGACAGAAAACAATATTAGACAAGAAATCATAGAACGCATGAAGGCCATCATCAACACTTAGACCTCTGAAAAAAGCAAACCAGTTAACAGCATTAATAACATTGGACATGGAAGTGAAGTCAGCTTTAGCAAAGTTATAACGCAGCGCAGAGGTATTTTTATTTTTAGGGAATGAGGTGAAAGAAAGTTCTATAGCAAGAGGTGGATGGTGACGATCAGGACTGACATAAGGTGACAGAGCAGCACATAAACGAATAAACGAATAGACGACAGAGGAGAGTTAGTAAGAACAAAATCAAGTATTCTGTTATTGGCATTAGGCACATTATTCAATTGTGAAAAAGAACAAAGAAAGAAAAAGGAAGATGTAGCTAAAGAAATATTGCTCCTCGATAAAATTTCAGTGAAGGTTGTATCCCAGACTAAGCTGGGAATATTAAAATCACCACATAAAAGAACGAAAGAGGAGGGGAAGCAAGTGCTAAGAAAGGAGGAAATCTCCGTGAAAAAACGTTCATAAACTACAATAGGGCTGTTACATGGGATATAAATCGAGGATACAAGTAACGCAGTAGATGGAGTAACGGATATACGAACAAGGATACATTCAAAAGGCGGAGAAGGCACGAAATCGGTACAGGAGGACACGCTAAGTGTATTGCGAACAGCAACTAAAACACCGCCGCCGTCAGATAAACCACTGGCTGAGCGATCACGATCTTTGCGGAAGACAGTAAAAAGAGGTAAAATTTCATTATTGAATATATCTCCTGTCAGCCAGGTTTCGGTTAAGCATAGTATGTCGTCAGACCCGATAGTTGAGGAAATTTTAAGCTCATTGGTTTTGGTTCTCAACCCCCGAACGTTTTGGTAGTAAACTTTAAGGTTAACCTTACGCTCTAAGTACGATTTTTTGTCACCGGTTTCCGATGAAAATTTCCAGAGGTTGTTTTTACGAACTCTTTGACAAAAACACCAGCAGGCCAGAAATGCTTCTGCAGCAAATCAGAGGTTCCAAAGATGAGATTCCACGTTCAAAGAAAGTTCGCAGTTCAATTTCGCTTCAAAATAAAATAGAACTGTTATTGTATTCTGTTAAAAGGTAAAATACATTTCATTTGACAAATTGTACTCATGCCAATGAAATGTACATACTAGAACGTAGTGCTTTGTTAAAATGCTAATAAAAATTAGAAAAATTTACAGAATGTGTTCAAGAATTTGAAAATAAAGCATTTGTTTTTTCGAAAAGTCAACATTTTCACCCATCTCCCAGCACCGTAAACAAACGCCGAAAATTGAAATAACCATCAGCAAAATGAAACTTATATGCACTGTCAGCAGCCATATCAAACCACTTACACTTCTTATCATTCTAAATTGAATTAAATCAAGCAGTTGTAAGCAGAAAAAAAATCAATTCTCTTGGACGCGTATTCTACCAATTAAATATAAAAAAAAAATCCACAAAAAGTGCTAGCGCTTTCATAGTAAAAATTTTCTAGACATTGAACTTGTTGATAATAAATACATCACTCTGTCATTATCAAACACTTGATTAAATTTAAAATTTCTTCGTATTTCAAGTTTGAATTGATATTTTTTTCAAGGCTTTTTTCCATTGTAAACAAAACATAGATCCTAAGCTGTTGTCGTTAATAAAAAAATCTACTGAATTATTATCAAATCGAACTTACCACAAATCACGTCAAGTGCACAATGTGTTACATGTGGATAGATATCGACATCATCATTTTCCGAATATTTCGAAAGGGTTTTCACAAGCATAGAACTCTGAGTGTCGAAGACATCCACGAATTGCTCGAGGATACGGAAATGGAATGCTGGAGTTATGATTTTGCGACGTGTGAACCATTTGCGACCTAAACAAATTTTACATTGTCGATTTCGAAAAGACGGGAAAAATTGGAAACTTTAACGGCGATTTGGTTGATGTGGGTTAGTATCGTTTTCGTGTAGGTGTTCATATTAATTTTACGATATGTAGAATTGACTGTTTTAAGTGTATATAGTCAGAGCGGGCGATTTTGATTTACAGTTTTAAAAATACAATACTTTACAATTTAGCGCCCAACGTGGGTGCGCTCCATACGACCGGTTTTTAAATAAAAAATAAATCCTTCACAGTTCGGAATGGACTTTAATTTCATCGAATATAAAAGAGTACCTCAGCAATTTTTCAAAAGGGCTTAGTCTAAAAGGTTTTGACAGGTTTTCTGTAATTAAAATGTAAGGTACATTTTATATTTGGCTAAAATTCATTCTAAACTCATATTAGATGAAAACATCAAGTAAAATTGTACGAATACTTTGAAATGACTAAGACCGACTTAAAACGGTTTTTTAAGACTTTGTGAAAGTACTCAACTGACACTATTTTAAAATAAATTTCGTCAAACGAAAAAATTATCATAAATCTCGGCAGGACCAGGTATTTCTCGGCAACAAACCAAACCGCCAAAAAACGACATCGAGACAAGTTCTCAATTGAATTCATCACAACATATAACCTGAGCTAACTAGTAATCCTTCCGCAAGCCAGGATTCAAGGACATCATATTCTCGAGCCTTATCCAATAGTGTATTGCCTCCTAAAATTTTCTCCACGAATTTCATATCCGATGTTAAAATATTGAATTCCGGACCCAGCCATACTTTTATGGTTTCACCATATTTATCAATCCATCCGGCAACCAAAATAATATAGTCTTCTGGATCCTTGCCGAACAGATAGTGTCCGCTACCGAGTAATGGCAATGTTGGTGGTCCTACAAAGTCATTGGCCAGCATTAGTACACGAGCGTATTTCCGCGCGATCACAAGAGCGCCAAAGAGAAAAGCAAAGACTAACGTTACGATTACCAGAGGAAGCATTATTCAAGTACTAGGGTGCCGATAGACTTGTACGTTCAACGAAGATTTCGATAGAACTGAGCTTGAAAAAAACTGATTTCGTAAATTTATGGACAGTTTTTTTTTTATGGTATCAATGGTATCAATGAATATATTTTATTTACAATCAAATTTTTTTAGCGTGTGTGCAAGATATGTGTAGTAGACTTTAAGTGAAGATAAGCGTAGTGACAGATTTATTAAGATGAATTTTATTTTGAGGTGTTTCTATTTTTTTGCGAATAAATGGGTTAGACTTTGTAGACTTTCAGTGGTGTTCATTTGGATTGTCTGAAAATGATTGTTCAAAACAAAAACTAATCTATTTGATTAATTTTTGGACGAATGATAAAGAGATTAGGCATGCAATTCTTAGAAATTGCAAGTTTATCTTACTCTCGCAAAGATTGTGATTTGTTTTATGCTATTTTGGCCAACTTGGCAACGGATTTGACTATAGAAAGCAACATCAAACGGTAGATTCTTAAAAAGCCCTGAACAAATTCGTTGGTCTAATCTTCTCCCTTTTTGATTGATCATGACCATGAAAATTTAAACTTTGACACTTGAATCATCTTAAATACTTCCGTCTTCCTCAATTTAGGAAATTATTTTTTTTCCAAACTAAAGAAAATATTGACTTTTACGAATTTGTTATCTGTTTATGTGTGATTCGTGAAATATGCGTTGACGTATTTGTATTTACTTACATTAAATTGTTTCCAAGCATTAACATCATACGATAGACCTTGAAAGCTGTCACAATGTATAACGCATGGTTTTCATGCGTACGATCAAATGCGAAAATTTTATTACCGCTCCATTTAAAACGATGGTTTCATTAAAATATCGTAATAGAACACCAGACATTTTTATACGATATTTTATTATATGTGCAGTGTAGCAGATATGCTGCGGTAAGAATTAGCACATACACCCATGTCAATTAAGCCTGACAGATGCAGTGTAGACGCCACAGATATATTTTACTACTCCATGTAGACCTTATGAAACGATGAGGAGCATTTTAAGAAAACGGTTGTATTTTTTATTTCCCCCCCAAAACTGGGTATTGTTTTACTGTTTAGGGATAAAAATGGGGTTGGGACAAAATATGATCATAGATTTTGGGGGATATTGGGGTTTTCTAAACCAAACAATCACATTTTTTGGAAATTTTTTTTAGAAAGTTGACAAAGAGATGAACTAAATTTATTTTTAATTTATCTGTTGTTTTTCATTATTAGCTTCTTATCCTTAACAAAATAAATGCAGCCATTGAATTTATCGAGGAAATGTGAAAGGAGTGACGTTTTATCGAGCATCGCAATAGTCGAGTGTCGAGTGTCGAGTTTCTCATTTATAACAAATTTATATTGGTCAACAATGCAACCTGGCAAAAATAATAAATACTTTGAAAGGTTTTAAATGTAAGAACTTGGTGAAATAGTGTAGACACCTATAGCTATCAAACAAATTTACTTGACTCCTCCTTTTTAGTAAATAGCTTTGAACATACCTTTGATGCAGAAATTACATATATGTAAGTTCGTTAGATTCCTACAATGTCACCTTCTTCTAAAAAATATATATTCTATCACACAATCGATATTTATTCACGACTTGCACATAATAAACGACTTATTTTGAGCATTGATTGATTAATTGTTTGATTGCATGAAGTGGGTTCAGAAAGCCCCTTGCACTGCGACCTCCTGGGTCTATCGTGCGTCCTCTGCGTTACAGCCTAGTGCTGGACAGGCTTGTTATGAGCCTGGATGGGACATTTGTTATGTCGTTGGCGGAGAGAAGTGCAGAGTCAAAGAGCTCTAGTGTTCATATCGCTAGTGCTAGACAGTGTGTGCGTAAGAAGATGTTCGACACACTCCGCCGTCTCCCCGCAGTAAGTGCAACTATGGAGACCATTTTCGCAAGAAAGGTGGCGTACCGATGCTTCACATAGGGGTGTTATGACACTTTGCCAGTCAGCCACTGCTTCTTTTGCTCTTTTGCTATCGAGCTAAGGTATTTTTTAGTGATTAGTGTTCCAAATCCTCAAGATTAAGCCAGTAGCTTTCGATGTTTTTCTTGTTCCATGTTTTAATTACGTAGCTCGTGTCTGCCTTTGTAAAGCTCCAGTGCGGAGAAGGAAGTATGAAGGGTATTTTAGCTCCTTCTTTGGCATTGGTATCATTTTACTGTTTCTTAGGTGCCTCTCATGGCCGCAGATCCATATCAGCTTGAAACTGCTTTGTACCCATATATCATTTAGGACCTCTCTCATCTCTAAAAGTATAGTTGAATTTATGTGATCGCGATTTGAGAATCGCTTTGAGAATCGCTTAGCTATTCGATAAGATCTTAACTAAAGATTTTTTTAGGCTTCTAGCATCGCAGATTTGTTATGCTTGATATATGGTAACCTCCTTTGGGAGAGAGATATGCACTTCGCACTTGGGTCCTACCATCTCTACTCCTACCCCACAATTCATCTTTGAGTCATCCGTGAACCCTATTTGCGCCCCTTTGTACGAGGGAGTGATTGTTCGTTGATGGAATTGTGACCCCGAACCTCTTCCCGAAAGCTGCTTGGTCTTTATTTGATCACTGAAATTCAACATTTCCATTGTGAGCCAGATGTCCTCCACAGTTTTATGATGGCGTTTTGGGTCTCCTGATTTGTAGCTGTAGGTCTGTTGTAGGCCAAAAGCCTGTGTCTCTGCTTCCTCCTGAATTTCGAGGTGGAGTGGTTTTAGATTAAGAAGGACCTCCAATCCTGCTTTTGGGGTGGAGCTCATTGCTCCTGTAGTCTGCAGGCAGACCGTCCTTTGAAGCTTTTTTAATATATTAGCAGCAGTTTTTTGTATGATATTCTTCAACTGGAGTGTAGCACCATATAGGATGATAGTTCTCACATGAAAATAAGTGATTTTTAAATTTTAACTTCCATGTTTTTTTTGAATTTGTGTTAAAAAATGGTTATGATGACATGTATGACTGAAACTGGAGTATTGGAACCACAAATCTGTATTATCAGGCTCCAAAAACAATATTTACTTTCCTCTTAGAACACATAACTGCTGTTTTTATATAGCGAATAAGGCCTTTCTAGAATCGCTCTTGATATAGGTGCAGCACCTGATATCAATCCCTTGCTGTAGATCGGGCGTACACTAAATACAGTACTCATCATAGCCTTCATGCACTAGAAATTAGAACACTGATTTCTAGTGCAGCACCAGAAACCAGTTGATTTAGTCGAAATGTTGAACTCTAGTACAGTACAAGAAATCAACTTCAACTACTACCAGATGACGTTGAATAAGTTCAGTACTTATTCTTATCTTTGGAAGGATTTTATTAGAACACTAACTTCTAGTACAGTATCAGAAACTAGGTAATCTAATAGAGTTGAGATCATTTTATTTCACTCTTCTTCATTCTTTTTATAGCTTAATTTTGCTTACTTTACATTTGCTTACGATTAATTTTTCACAACATAATTTTACATTGTATTAAATAACCTTTGATCATTCCTCATACGATACTTATTGAACACCAATAATTCAATATTCAATAAGCTGGCGCGTATAAAAAATACAAATCAAAAAACTTCACAGTATGAGAAATGATTTAGGTTAGCATGAATGGGAGAGTTTATATAGGTATCGAAACTTATCGGACAGATATCGAACAATTACTATACTATACTTCTACTATAGTCTAGCAAGTTGCTAACAAGGTATAGAATACACTGAAAAATTTGACGCAACGTTTAATTTTGTAAGAAACAAATTGAAAAACAAGCATAACTTGAAATCTTCCGAAGGCATTGGTTAAAAAGTTGATAACTTAAAATTCCCTCTCGGTTTGATAGGAGGCATTACAAAATTAATTTCAACAGAATTTTTTTACATTATTTTATTGAAGCCCTATACGCTCTTCAAAGCAAGAAAATAATTTGCTGGTTGTTTTCAATTGATTTCAATTCAAGTCTCATATGTGTATTTACATTAGGCGTGTTTTTTTGCTCCTCTATCCAGTAGAGAATAGGATATACGCATTGGAAACAACAACACTCCTGTCCCAGTGAATTCATTAGTACAGAAATTCTATTCTTCATTTGTAGTTGAAGTGCTGAACTATAGAATGTGCTGATGGAAAAAAGAAAAGCTCATGAGAAGTTGCCTTTTTTGCTGTGAGGTGGCTTTGGGCTTTTCATGGTTATGTTGAATGTTTTGGTAGTAAGGAAATTATAAAAAGCCCTCATAATGTGTAGAAAGTTAAAAGAAATTATTTTCTGTTAGTTTTTTCTATTTTCTATCGTTTGTGGTAGTGTATACTCGTTATTTTCTCCCTTTATTTTCAGCTGTTTAGTGGTACCACAGCGAATATAGCAACCTATGTCAGTCTTAGCGAATGCACTGCTGTTTTATACTAGATCGTTGTTTTTGCGGCATAGTTCTATTCTGTTCTGTATCGGAGCAAAAAAACACGCCTATTGTTGATTGAGACTTTACATTTTCATCGCGTTTTTATTATTCTTCAACTAATGAGCTTGTAAAGTTGAAAGATCGAAAAATAGCATTTTCAGTCTCGAAGTAATAGAACCCAGCTAAAACTTTGAATATGCATATGCAGAGATAATCCTTTGGGGGATTTTTCAAGCAATGTAATATTAGGCGTGTTTTTTTGCTCCAACTATGCCGCAAAAACAACGCCCTAGTATAAAATAGCAGTGCATTCGCTAAGGCTGTCATAGGTTGCTTATTTGCTGTGGTAGCACGCAACAGCTGAAAATAAAGGGAGAAAATAACGAATATACACTATCACAATCGATAGAAAATAGAAAAAGAACTAACAGAAAATTACTTCTTTTAACTTTCTACACATTATGAGAGCTTTTTCTAATTTCGTAACTACCAAAACATTCAACATAACCATGATAAACCCAAGCCACCTCACAGCAAGAAAGACAACTTCTCATGAGCTTTTCTTTTTTCTATCAGCACATTCTACACTTCAACACGTGAACTACAAATGAGGAATAGAATTTTTGTACTAGTGAATTCACTGGTGCAGGAGTGTTGTTGTTTTCAATGCATATACTCTACTCTCTGCTGGATAGAGGAGCAAAAAACACGCCTATTGCATCTTTTAAGGTATTTTGAAATTTGATTTGGCTAGAAAGAACCTAGCAACCCTGCATCAATGGGTATTGTAGTACTTAAAATGTATGTAAGACTTGTATGCTGCCATGTTTCGGAAATCTAGGTAAACTTCAGGCTTACATATGTCCTCAGGGTATTATCATCGAATATCGTCAAAGCATGGATGGTATGGATCTAATCTACCTAGCTTTGTCTGCGATATCTCCTTCTCTTTGATCCTTTCGAACACTGTTTCCTTAATGACTGCTGCATTTTTGTATGTCCCGCTTTTTAATTCAACTGCATTCTAAATTCTAATCATAAAATACTAGATCTTGCAATATCGAAAATCGCTTCCAATAATATCACCCTATCCGCAGCCTCTGTATCTTAAGTTCTTTCTAACGCGCAAAAAAATTATGCACATAAATTTGAATGACATTTCTCGCTCCAAATCTTCTACCTCCAAATTACTTCGAAACAGTGTGTAAGCTTGTCCCAAAATGGACAACGTTCTAGGTAAGTGCTGCCGCTCAGGCCTCTTACTTTCATAGCTTCGAAAATAAACGCCTGATCAGGGCCGGGGCGAATGATTTCTGCGCCCGGTGCAAAAGCCAGATGTTGCGCCTATGCAATACATTCAATGAATCCTAAAAGAATATACCTCATGGTCAATCAACCAATACTCGTATGTGTGAGTAAACTAAGGAATTAAGGGCATATATATATTAAGGGCATATATATATATATATATATATATATATATATATATATATATATATATATATATATATATATATATATATATATATACATGCTTATATCCACAACACAGGAGGTAGAGCATTAGACACGTTTAGAGGTTTCCCCAGTAGGCCTAGTCCGTATAACCCATAAGGCTATACATGATGTTAATATATACAATAATAAATATTTTAACAATAAATAAAATTTATAAAACACAGCAACTAAAAGAATGTTTTCAATTTTTGATAAATTTACATACATACGCTAATAAAATTCATAGGAGCTGTAAACCCAATGTAAAATTCACTCTGACCTTAAGTCAATGATAAGAGAAAAGCTTAATATAATTCGTACTAGCTAAACTGTACCCTTTTTGCTTTCATTTTCGCAAATTGCTCCATGGTTTTATCATAATTTAGCTCTTCCGAAAAATTCTCTTCTATGGCTGTTGTTGTTAAGTCCACTAATTTTTCTTGAGATATAGTTGACCTCATGTAATTCTTGATCAGCTTTAACTTAGAAAAACTACGCTCAACAGGTGCGGCTATAGTAGGAAGGGTTAAAAATATTCTCAACGCTATAACTGCATTTCGACACATTGTTTCCAAATGTGTATCAAAAATAAAAGACAACACTTTCGTCGGTGAATGGTTAGGAAGCATAACTACAGAAAACGTTTTTATCTCCTCAAAAAGCTCAGATCCACTTATATCAGATTGACTATTTAAAATCAATTTTTCGTCCAAACTGAAACAGTCTTGGGAAATAATATCTGGGGTTCATTGAATTTTTCTAATATTATATAAGCAACTGAGTATTTAATTGTGTACAGTTATTTGGTCGAACCTTTGAGGAATTGATTGTAGTGCCTAGTCCAGTATTTTAAAATAAAAACCAATTTTGAACTTTTCCTGAGGATCCAAAAACCACTACATCTCTACCTTTGTAATGAAAGAAAGGTATTTTTCACATTGATATTAATGCAGATGAACTTAGAAATTCAGAAGGAATATCCAAGTCACACGCAATTGATTTTGCATTACCAAAAAACTTTACAAATTCATTCTCTAAACGTAACTGCTTTAAAAACATCTTTGTAGAGCTTAATATTTCAACCGCTGTCTCCAAGCAAATTTCAGGACTCTGCAAACATTTACTTGCAATATTTATTTTGTTTAAAATGTCTACCAGATCAAAATGCAACACAAAAATTGGAATTCTATAATTTTATTACCTATGCATTCAGCGGTGTGATTGAATTTAGTTTCATCGCCTCGCGAAAGTTCGACAAAAGCCTCGTAAACTTTGCCTAAATTAAAAGCCAAAGGTTTAAGTGCATTTATTCTACTTTCCTACTTCGTTTCACACAACAGTTTAAAGGCCATACTTTTTCAAAACCTGCTCTAAGAGCCGGTTGCGTTTCCCATTTGCATTACTCGACAATTTTCTGCTAACAATTGATGACATTCTAGTAGATAATCAATCTTTCATAAATATAAAATACAACAACAAAACAACAACTACAAAGGTAATCATTTACCAATAAGTGTTGTTCAGAAAAATCAGCGAATGCAAGCACTATTCTTAACATTGTACTAATAACACTATACTCTTGGTATAGGAAAATACCGTTACTTAACATCAGGAAAATGAAAAGCAAATTTATTGCACAATTGTTGCCAGTACATACAAAAAACTTTTATAAATTTACTCCCGTTTTCATACATACTCCCCACATAGATATTTTATTTTGATCTTAAACATTGCAAAAAATGCATCAATATTCAACCCCAAAGTTCATTACTAAACCTACTAATCAATATGCATTTCTAAAATTTTCATTAACATTTAGCGAAACAACTCTTCATCACAAAATACTTGCCGAAATCGCCTGAGTGGCATACCATAGTAAATGGAGCAATATTGGGATCTTGCACCATACCCACGTATACGATCTTCATGAAAATTTCTCGCCATGTAGAAAACTTCATATAAAAAAAAAAATTCTGTGGCGCAGACTTCGTCCAGTGCACCATTTACAGCAATATTATTAGTTTAATTCTTTTTTATCAGGGGATGTCATCGGTTGGTAAGGAAAATGATTTTTGTGGGAAAATAAATAATTTTTTATTGCATTGCTTGGAATGTGTAGGCAGTTCTTATTCTTGCATGTGAAGGCAGGGTTTGCTGCAAGTAATTTACATACATATGTACATATATCATGAACTTTAAGCAAAACAGCTTTCAACCATTATACGACTGCATTGCAGGTAATGACTGTATCATGTATGCTGATTTCATATATTGCTTTACTTCCTGATGGGATTGTCGGGTAGAAGAAACTATTTTTTGAAAAGAGTTGACTTTTTAAATAGAAAGAGAAATTCGAACATATTTTCTTTAAAACGGCAAAAGTTAATAAGCATAACTTAAGCGACTGATAACTTAAGATCAAATTTTTGAAGGCGAGAGGGTAAATCTTTACGTTTGATTAGTTGCGCCCCCTTTTCGCCAGCGCCCGGTGCGACTGCTCCATACGCGCCTATGGAAGCCCCGGCCCTGCGCCTGATTGACTTGAAATTTGCTGTGTGTCTACTTAAATATAAGCACATTACGAAAATGAGATAAACAAATCATCGAATTTTTCTGTTTATAACCCCTTAAGTTAAAGCTAGTTTTGTACTGAGCACTTTCCAGTGAATTTTATTTCTTTGTCATTTAAAAATTAAAAATATACCTTTGCCTAGCATCACTAATATTTTAAAGCTACTATTTGTTTATTAGCAGTGAATCGTTTTGGGATATATGTACTTTTGCAGAACTTTCCATACCAAATGCAGTTTGAAGATTTGACCAAAAACATTCCGCAAATCTTGGGCAATTCAAAAATTTAATTTTAATCTACAACTACAAAGCCTTGAATAGATTGAGTTTATCATATTTTTCGTATGATCATAATTTGATTACACGCCGCAATTGATTTAGGTACGTAAAGTAACAACAGATGCATCCACTACTTTACCAATGTTCGACGAACATTAGTATTAAAATCACCTTGTCCAAAAATTCATATTTCCGTACATACACATATATATATATATATATATATATATATATATATATATATATATATATATATATATATATATATATATATATATATATATATATATATATATATATATATATATATATATATATATATATATCATCAAAAATTTCAGTTTAAAAATCTCAGGATACTTTGGCGAATAGTGCCAGGTCTCACAAAAAGTTAATAATCTTTAACTCTTTGCCGCCGGCGGCCATTTTAGTGATATTTCAAATATACCTATTATTCTGGCAACAAATATCTTTAATATCTTTTGCAAAAACGAGGTTTATGAAATGAATTTCAAACGTGTTTTTAATGTGACTATGATAAAGTTTTTGAAATTTTTAACCCTATGTGTGCGATAGGCACCTAAAATGAGATTGGGAAAATTTGTTAATTGCGATAACTTTTGACCAAATTATTAGATCATTGTGAAAGTTAAAGGACATATTGATATTATTAAGTTGTAGGCCCATGTTGTTTTTTATGAACGTACTGACAACCATGCAGCTACAGCAGGCATTGAAAGTGAAAACCTTCAAGCCATCAACTCTTATGAAAAATTTTCGTCTTTTATACTGAAAAACCACTCATATAGAAATCTTATGCTTTGTTCACACAGCCAAAGCAAAACATTTGAAATTTCACATCGGACAAGAACGGTAACTCTCCTCCAATTTACCGATATTTTAGGCATGAAAAACTTATGTCCACGAGAGCTCATGACCCAATTATGACATACAGTTGAAATTCACAGAATGTATTGGTATTGAATTGTACTAGGTCTGATAGATGCGGTTTAGGAATGCAAGCAGCTCTTAGCCAGTGGTGCCATCTTGACAAATTATTAAGAAAAAAAACCTGCCTTTTGCCCTATGAACTCGGGTTCAGTTATCAGATTTGTATTAAATTGATACAGAGTTGACCCTTACTCTAAGCCGTGTTTGGTAGAAATTTGGTTGAAAATTCGGTTGGTGCTGCCAGCTATGGTAATTTTGGTGTCTTGGGTTTTGCAAATTCACTCAGGAAAATAAAGCTTTTTGCCCTATAACTTCCAGTGCATAATGAAATCAAAACGAATTTCATACGATAAATGGAACTTATTATAAGCATTATTCAGAAGGAATCTGGTTCAAAAACCATGATAGGGATGTCAGCTATTGTTGGTTTTGTATTTATTTGCAATACTTTTATATAGCAATTTTAACCGAACATTTTTAAACGGTAATGATCTTGTAGTGACAATAAACAACAAATATTAAAGGTTATTTAATTGTGATCTTGGTTCCCTTCTTGTCTATAAATCAGCATAGACAACGTATATCGTCTCTAAAGCTTATCAAAGCAGAGAATATTGATACGGGAAACTCGATCGTTTTGCGGAATAAACCTCCGAAGCCGAATCAAAATTGGAAATGTTTTTGCGGGATGATTAAAATTGAAAATTTTGATTTCCAACTGCAAGTGGTCACATCAGTCAAGTATGCACTGTGTGCTGGTGTCTGATGAGAATCAGTGCATACTTTCGAAACCACTTTGTCCAATAAAATTTTCAATGTAAATAAAATAAAAAAAATTCAATTTTAATCAATCCGCAAAAACAATTCCAAAAAATATTAAGTTTTCGAAAAATTGAAAACTTTTGCGACTGCTAGCCCTAAATTTCTTGGTGCCCCTATTACTTCCAATGCAGCCATCGGGTCAAAACGAAATTCGCAGGGTACGTTGATTTTAATGTGGGGCAGGCGTGATATATTTTTGGCTTTGATGCTAGTGAAGGGTTGCCAGCCCGATATGTTTTTCGCTACTTTCGTTTCAATAAATGTTTACATTAAGTTATCATGTCGCGAACATTTACAACGAAATAAAGCTCCCAATGTTTAAGTTCTAGAAATTTTTCAGTCTCAAACATCTTTCGTTTTTCGATCCCACACATCTTTCTATCCCTGTAACTTTCGACGAAATCATGGGATAAAATCAAGGTCGATAGAATTATTTGATTTTGACATGAGGCAATTGTCGGAGACTTTTAGTTGAAGTGCAGGTAAAGTGTTGCAGGCACTGAGCATTACCTTCGTTTATGTTAAGTTATGCTGTTTTCAAAGTTTTGCAGTACTGGGCTCTCCTAAGTTTTGAAATTCATGCAAGTGGTAGTCCTGAAATCCTTTCCACTCTATCAGTTTAAATACATTGTTAAGATCAAAGTGGTTTTACACTCGAAACAGGTTGGTAGTAGAATATGCACTCGAAATCTGCACGATTCTTCTATTGTTCATTGGACATTAGTATTTCTAGCGGTTCAGGTGCACTAGAGTTTTTTTTTAATTTGTAGATATACTGGGCCTTTTCCAAAGAACGTTCTCGTCTTCAGTTGATTTAACAGATTGTGATATCAGAGCAAGTCAAACAGTGTCCGACATCTCTCTGACTTTGCTCTTCTGTTTAAGAATTGATTATCATATTTGCTTGATCGCGAAGTCTACTTGTGAGTTGAATTCATGTTGTCTTAGCTTGCTGTAAACTTAGCTAGACCTCTGACTTGAACTTGCTATACGAAGCTAAAAATAAAGACACGAATTCGGAAACGCTCATTGTAAACGGAGTAGAGCTTGGTATAATTTTTAAGGACCGAAAGCTTAACATTTAAGTATTTTAGCTGGTCATATGTCAAATAAAAGCAGTGAACCCCATCGACATAAACCATTGCAAAAAATCGTCCTTATTACCCACAATACCAAATACCATCGCGCATAAAAACAATCATCGAATACGATACCTACATCATCACCAAATCCTTCCAATTTCAACAATCCAACCTGTGCTCACTAGCAATCCATCGCCTAGCCACTGTTCAACCAAATCATATTGATGCGCTTTCTTCAATATCGCGGTGTTTGACAAAAGCTCTTCGACAAATTTGATTTCCACCGTGAATATATGAAATATCGGCCCTAACCACACTTTGAACGTATCACCGTACGTATCCAACCATTTCAAAGCGATCAATCCATAGTCTTGCGGCTCCTTGCCGATAAATTCATAAAAACTACCAACTATCGGCCACGTAGGTGGTCCAACAAAATCACGAGCTAACTGACACACACGAAGATATTTGCGAAACGCTGTCAACGCAGGCACTAGCACGATTATTGATAAAATGGCGAAAAGAAGGAAGAGAATCATTTTCACGATTCTATCAACAATCAAAACAAAACAAAACAATTTTCTTCGCTGACAGAACAATACTAACTGGTTTATTTGTAAAAGTGTTCATAAACAAGAACACAGCTTGATAATTTGCAAAAATTTATTAGTCCCATGGATATTATTATCAGAAATCACCGAATGTATGATTTATTGGACCATATAAAAATCCAACGATTGGCATCATGATAGAGCTCACATTCGTGTTTATCTTCAAAAAAAAAAAATGAAAAAAAAATCTGTTCGGTCATGTGGAAAATTCACATGAGATATAGTAGATGAGATAGCGAGTTGCACTTAGCGATAAATGTAAACTGTGAGCTATTAAGCATTATTTTCTCAGCAGTACATGCGAAAATCAGGCAGTAGCATAGATAATATCTATGTCCCAATAAAAAGTTGGCCGTTATAATGCAAGAAGTGTTGAAATTCACACTACTAACTGTATGCTACCTGTATAATTGGATAAAATCCTAGTAACTCCTTCAAAGCTGACTAGTCATCATTATGCAGACTAGCAGAATTAAAACGACGTAAACTATTCTGTCAATTTGTATACCTCCCAGTTCAGCTATTCTACATTGTTCAACGATTTTCTCCAAGAACAACCCCATAAAATTATATCCGGGCAACAGATGTGACAGCTTTTAACTCTCTAACACCTAAAGCATAGTACTGAGTTCGATTTCACGTGAAATTTTCATACAAAATTTCACGTGAAATGTGTTTCGGCGAAAATTTCGCTTGAAAATAAGCAAGTTTGGTACTGTGTTCTTAGCATGAAAAGTTGCTTTGAAGTTGCTTCCGCTTCGAAAACATAGATGGCACTGAAACATGTTGTCAATCATTTCACGCCAATTTAGTTTGTGCAGTTCATTCTTTCGAGCGAAAAAGTGACATTTAGTGTTTCAATTTGAAAATTGAGCAGTGCAAATGACTTTCCAATAAGAAAATCGATCGAAAAGTGAAATTCTTGACATTTTATCCGTCAAGAATGAGCAGTGTCTCTGCTTTTCTCCGTTGTCAAAATTTTCGCTCGAAAGAATGACCAGATAATGGAAACATGTCAAAATTTCACGTGAACTCGAACTCAGTACCAGCCTTAAGAATAAAAACAATCAAAATCAGTCTGCTTCTCCTGCCAAGCATTGTTCATTTTTGACTTCATTCGACAAAAATGGTCGGCGGTGAAATTGGATCAGCTGTCCCCCTCAGTTCAAGCTACTTACTATTTAGCTATTAGGGGCTAGTCCACTGTTAAACTGCTGAAAATGAACTTTTTGTTTAAACAGCTACCAAAAAAAAACTATTCAATATATCGATTTGAAATTTTACATACATCTTTATTGAAGCTTAAAGTTAACATTTTCATTGGGAAAAATTATTAGAAAACAAAATGGCGACCGCCCCAATGGATCGCCGCAGCACCGTCGAAAAAAAAGCAAATTGCGCCTCGTAAATTCCTAGATAAAATAAGCATCTGTGAACTAATTACCAAAATTATTTCATTAGTTTGGAGTAAAGAGGACTGCACGCGCCTACATTTAGAGCCTTAAAGCGATTAAAAAAATTTTGGTATACTTTTGAACATTGGTTATCCCGTTTTTCGCGTTTTTTCAATCAAAAAAATGTTTTCCAAACCATCAACATTTTTTTTTGTTCTAATTTTAGGCCCGTGCAGTTCTTTATGCTCAAAACTAATGAAATAGTTTTGGTAATTAGTTCACAGATGCTTATTTTGTCTAGGAATTTACGAGGCGCGATTTGCTTTTTTTTGGCGATGCTGCGGCGAACCATTGGGGCGGTCGCCATTTTGTTTTCCAATAATTTTTCCCAATGAAAATGTTAACTTTAAACTTCAATAAAGATGTATGTAAAATGTCAAATCAATATCTTGAATAGTTTTTTTTTGGTAGCTGTTTAAAAAAAAAGTTCATTTTGAGCAGTTTAACAGTGGACTAACCCCTTAAATTTAATCTTTCGTTTGACATTGAACACACTTCGGAAATAGTTTTTTAAAAGTCTTCTTGATTTTCTAAATTTTAAAAATTAATGCAAATAAAATAATGATACACATAACATTCAAAGTATAAATATCAAAATTGCGTGCAGTTTGTTGTTAGTAGTACAGCGTCTTGTTAGTGAAATATTTATATAGTTGACTAGCACAACTCATAAAAGATGAACACCTCTGATTCGAGCGATACGCCACTGCCGATCCCAAGGCAGGTTCCTACGGGTAGAAGGCAGCGCCAAAGCTCCAACAAGCGAGTTAGTCATGTGCAAAAAACCATGTTCATCAACATGTACAAAGAAGATTCCCCCATTAACGATGCTGCACATAAAGCTGGTATTAATGTTAACACAGCAAAAAATGCGTTGAGATCATACAAAAAAAAAATGACTGCGAATTGTCTGAACCGAAAAAAAGGGGAATACGCACTAAG
Organism: Nemotelus nigrinus; assembly: GCA_947369275.1. NCBI lineage: Eukaryota > Metazoa > Arthropoda > Insecta > Diptera > Stratiomyidae > Nemotelus > Nemotelus nigrinus. Next base: position 140,001,107 of record OX376373.1, read on the forward strand.
CTACTCACACCTGGCGCGCTAGCCACGATCGAGGAGATTGTCGAAGTGCACCCATCTGGGACTCTTCTGCAGATAAAAGGTAAGTTAATAGATGAAGGCTTCAGTCTGACCAAGTCCACCATAAGCAGAGATCTGCAAGAACTTGCGATTACCCTCAAAAAGGCCTCTGTTGAAGTGGACCGTATGAATTCGGCGGAGTCCATTGAGAAACGTAAAAGTTTTGCATTGGATTTCAGTTCCTGGGTACTCGACGATCGCGAACGTCTTATTTTCATAGATGAGTCTGGGTTCAACCTGCATCTACGTCGGAGTAGGGCTCGTTCGAAAAAGGGAACACGGGCAGTTTCAACTATTTCAACAGTTCGCGGAAGAAACACAACCCTTGTACTAGCATTGAATAGCCAAGGCGTTGTCTATTCCAAAATTATAGCTACTGAGACAAGGAACAGCTCAAAGTTTTGCGAATTCATCCGTGAGTTGGCTGGGAAGCTACCACTTTCGATGAGAGATGCCTATATAGTGATGAACGCAAAAATTTACAAAACACAAGATGTTGTCATCCCGAAGCTTTGCCATCATACTCACCTACCCTGAACCCTGTAAATCAAGCCTTCTCCCAAATTAAATGTTCGGTGCGGGCCTTTTTGACAGAGAGCGGTGAAGGCCAGGCACTGGTGGAGGTAATAGGTAGAGCAGTGTCGACCATAACATCAACCCATGCTACAAATTATGTTTCGGGCATGTTTGTAAACTTCCGGTAGCGACTTAATTAATCAACATTAATCATTTGGATATAATTATTAGTATCAGTGTTTAGTATTAATGTATTGGTTTTTTATTTTTTTAAATTGAAATAAATATATTTTCATATGGGAATAGGTTTTTTGAATTTGGGAAAAGGATTTTTTCATTTGTGAATCGATTTCTTTCACTTGGAATATGGATTTTTTCATTTGGGAAAATGATTTTTTCATGTGAGATTAATTTTTTTTTTCATTTGCGAAAAGGGTTGTTTAGCTGGGAAATGCTATACAACGGGAGCAAATTGGTTCCCCTGATCGTAGTCGAATACTAACGAAAATGGCGTCTGAATGAATTTTTCCCCAACTATTTTTATATTTAGCATTCCATATATTAGAAGAGCTAACACTAGATAAACGATGATCTGCTCATCCTCATCAGCCAATGAGGAAATCCATTTTAGTGGGTCGTTTGTACATGAGTGTTCCTAGTTCCCAATTGATTCTTAGTCTCAAGAATCAATGGATTCGTTAATTAATGGGCGGATCTAGTATTGATAGATTAGCGGTGAGTGTAATATATCTCTGTTATTTATACAAAATTCTACAGGCAATACTATGTCAGCGTTAGTGGAGCAGATTCGCAAAGACCTGTGACATCAGGAATTCTACAAGGTTCTGTCGCTGGACCACTTCTTTATACCATATTCACCGCTGATATTCCAATCAGAGTGAGGCAACCTCAAGTCCAACTGCTTCAATATGACGATAACACGCTCTTATTCGCGCCGAGCCAATATCCACTCAAAGCAGCGAAGAGCCTGGAATATTACTTGTTAGAACTGAGTTATTTGCTTTGACAAACCAAATATAAGTAAGACCCATTTCTGGGTATTTCGCAATTCTTCTTAGTATCGGGGAACGCAAAGTATTCGCAAAAAGACAAAAAAAACTCGCTGTCTCGTTCGAAACTTCTGAGATTACTCCTAGCTCATCACTAAACTACCTCGGTGCTGATTTTCACGAATTTCTGAAGTTAAATCCTTTCATGCAGCGTAAAATCAAAGCTGCCAAATCCGCATTTCAACGCATCAGACATATTTTCTCCAAAAAGATGGACATTACCACCAAAGCTAAATCCATTTGCTATCAGACCCTGGTCCGGCATATCCTGAATTATGCATCCCCATCCTTGATTACCTGTTCAAAGACTGTCATGGCCGAAGCGGAGATATTCGGAAGAAGAATCGTTGGCTTCTGCACTGGTAGGTTCTACAACCCGGTGACTAAGAAGTGGCCGAAGAACCTTTTCCTGTATCAGGAGTCGGGACTGATGCCACTTAGGGACCGGGCTGTAGAATTAACAAGATTCTACAGACTAACAGACGAACATGAGAACGGATTGATTCGGTCAATAAGTCGTTGGCATATGGGCGCGTTAGTTCTGTCAGTAGGCAGTTGGTTAAACAACTCCAATATAACAGATTAGCATTAGGTAAAAATAAAAGGCCAGGATTATTCGATGAATAAATACAGGTCGTTATTATAATAATATAAAAATTAATTTAATGCTATTTATTGTAGTATTTTTTTAAAATTTCGATAATATTACACACTTCGACTTACCACAAATAATATCCAAAGCACATATACCGATATGATCATTAATACGAACATAATCTCGAATGACACTAGCTTTTTGAAGAATATCCACTAAAATATCACTTTCTTTGTCAAAAATACTAGCATATTGCTCGAGAGCTTTAAAATGAAATGCAGGCGTGATAATTTTACGTCTACCATACCATTTTCTTCCTGAAAATATTGCAAACCACTAAGTCTCGAAAGTACATAAAAATCTATAAGTCGACGTGGTATACCTGTACTTAGAAGCAGTCCATCATAAATCCAATTCTTTAAATAATCATATTCGTGAGCTTTCGTTATTAATTGATTCGAACCGAGAATACATTCTAGCATTTTCGTGTCAGCTATGAAAATATTCAATTCTGTTCCGATCCAAAATCGAAATGAATTTCCATATTTTTCCCAAAGCTCGAAAATAAATGGAATTATATCTTCGGGTTGTTTCGCCAAGGCCAAATATGAATTGCCAACAAGAGGCAATGTAATAGGACCGTGAAAGTGTCGCGTCACATACCAAGATTTTATGTAATTTCGGGAAGCAAACAGGATAAGTAAGACTGTTAATGTAGATATAGCAAGAAGTAACATGGTGTGCTTATGGTCTAGATTAAGATGCTACTGAAAATAATATGATGGCATGTGGTTTTCATGTTCTGATGATTATTTTCGATACAAACGATTAGCGAACATAATTACTGTAGGTAATGGATGTAATCAAGGCAGAATTTTCAGATAGTATCTACGCGGAAATGTAACAAAATTGACATTGAAATGCTTTTCTAGGTGATAAGTATTTAAAAAAAAAGCTGTGAGTTTATGTAAGCTACATTTTCCGGAAATGTTCAAATCAAAGATAAACTAGGACATAGTTTTTGGATGAGGGTGGATAAAATCTCCATTGTCATCGATGGTTTCTTTTATAAGTGGTCATTATACAATTCTGATACGCTGTGAAAGTTTTATTATTTCAATTTATTTCAAAATACTGTTGCATGCACGCCGGACAGGACATGTTCCGACGTGTCGGCACCAGAAAGAGTCACACACGTTAAGTATCTGTCTGATCATCAGTGGCGGCTCGTCACAGTGGGCAAAGTGGGCCGGGCCCACCCTCCAAAACACATAAATAATAATTTCAAATAAAAGTTTGAGTCATCATTTACATATTAATTTATATACGTTTAACATAATAAATCCTTCTATAATTTTAATCCAGCAACAGCACATTTCTATATCATTCATTCATACCATGCAATGACGTAAAATCACATAGTGCCATACATACATTGAATGTCCATCGCACAATGTATCAACATATTTTCATACATATAAAACAATTACTACAATAACCCAGTGCGCCAAATTCGGCATTTCGTTGAGGATTCTTTCAGAAAATTGAAGCGAATTCAGAAAAAAGTTTCGAATTCTCAAACTTATTCGTTACGAATTCTTTAAGACCGGTATATGGAAAACGTTACAAAAACGCCGAAAGTGCTCAAACTTTCCCCTCTTTAGCTCCTGAAAAGCTTTCGTACAATGGTTCATTTTTTTTCAAGATTCATTGCGAATTCTTTCGGAATTCCTTGTGAATTTTTTTGTGAATTCTTTGCGAATTCTTTACGAATTCCTTACGAATTCATTTCGAATTCTTTACGAATTCTTTGTGAATTTTTTGAAGATTTTTGTGCAGGTTATTTGAGAATGCTTCCAATACTTTTTGGATACATTTTAATAACATTTATTGAATAAAATTATTATAATTTTTAATTCCAATAGATTTTTTTTTTATTTGTTGTTTTATTTCATATTATAAATTTTGAATTGAATTTTTTCGCCCGTTTGCTTAGCTTGTCTTTGCTGTTATAAAAAAACCTTTTTTAAAAAAACCTTCGATCTCGTCCCGTCTTCTTGAAGGAAATTTTCGCACAGTAGCTTCTGCCGACAAAAAGGAGAAGTTACAAGAGAATAACAAATTTGAATAGCATTAAGAACCTTTAAAATAGACACTGTTGTAGGCACTTGCACTTATGCATGAAAAACAGTTGTACGACTAAAGTACTGTTTTAATACTTACTTTACTAGATGAAACATTAACGGCATTAGGTTCGGAATTTGTTGCAAATTCCAATGTATTTCGTAACAAACTCTTAACAATTTCCCTATCACAGATTCGTTCGCACTTTGTTAGGAATTTGTTCGAACTCAGTAAAATTTTCGCAACGAATTCCGATTGATTTTAAATTTGTTTCTTCCAAACTTCAGAAGAGATTCTTAAAAAATATTCAAATGTTTCTCATAAAATAATGAACAGTAATACCCGAGTCAAAAATTGTATTCATTTCAAGAGCTTTTCATATTTCTATCTCTTTCTCTCACTTTCGGAATAGTCGCAACCAATTCCGAATTCCGAATTTGGCACGCTGGGAAGCTACAAGCATAAACTATACGATACAATATACACCTGCATCTTGTACACATAAATGTATGTTCCTCTTCTCAGTCCCATACACGCCACGACGGGCAGACGCATCACTAGACCATTCATAATTCTTCTACATCATCTACACTATGCTACAAACATAAGTATAAGCGAAGGTATAAGTTCGCGTTTGTGTGTTTATCGATTTCTGTTCATCAATGTGGCTCGGTGGGCCCAAGCATCACTGGCCCACTATGCGTTGTTACCAGTCCAAGCTGCGATCTATGAGCATTGACGCTTTCAATCGCAAAAAACTTGATTTTGTATATTGGGCCGGCTCTTCATCTACGAAAAATTGACGTATGCAATCGCATCAAAATCTATGTTGCATATTGGGCCAGCCCATCATGCGTTTACATGCGTAGCTTGAATCAAAGAACTACAAGATCATGACGCGCGCAAGTCTCTCTCAGCTATATGCTTGTGCGTGCGTCACCAGGAGAGTTCGGTTTATGAATGAATGAATGAAAAATTGTTTGTGGTATTTTGTTCAGCATTTTTTGTCAAATTATAAACTATAAATGAGCTTAGTTAGATCATAGTAGATTTTATTAATGGGAGTATTTTTGTGAAAAATATTATGAAAAAATGTAATGCGACGTGTGTTAATATTGTACTGAATATCAAAAGAAGAATAATGTGGCGGAAGACAAATCTATGTACACCTGCATGTATCCAAAAGATGCAAATTTTTCTGATGTGAAAAATTAGCGAATAGGTATGGGAATTTACCTATTGCATGATTGTTTTTGAAATACATCCCAAAAGAAAATTAATTTCAGGATTTGAAGCATGAAATGCTTATTTGTCTTCTCAGGATAAATTTGAAACAAAGGTTAGGTTAGATCCTGGGTGTAAAATGCAAAGTGTAAAAATTCCAAGAAGAAAAATGCACCTCTCATCTTTCATATAAAATAAAAAAAAAGACAATTCTTTTATAAAATGGAAATAAATCAGCTAGCATAAATTTAGTCCATAAACTGTGCTAACAGATTTTCCAAATTCTTCAATAACAGCTCTTGCAGATGGCGTTAGAAAGACTAAATACAATCAAGGTTTCTTATTACGGTTTCAAAAATTATGTGGAGGTCTGAGCTCAGCTGCATTCTGAAGGCATCTGTTTTTTTTCATTCAATGAGATGGAAAATGACTCCATCTTAAAATTATGTGATTCGGTGCTTGCTTGGGACTTGGGGCTTACTTTTGGCTTGGGGCTTGCTTGTATCATGCATGCGTAGGAAAGAAACTAGTAAAGTGAAGACGGCACAGAGAACGTTAATATAAGCAAAGCGCTAAACACTTACACGATTTAAACTTTTTCTGGATGAGTCTTCCGTTTTCAGTGGTACTTTTAAAACTATTCAAAACGATCTCATCATTAGTAAATGTACTATATTAAAAAAACTTTATATTTATACTACATTAAAAAGCTTTATACTTGCTGAGATTCATAACGCTCCCTGTTATTCCTGGCAAATCGATGAGTCCACTGACACCAAGTGTTTGTCTCAACTATCAGTGATTTGTCGATAAGTTTCAGAACAAGGCATTACAGTAGAGAGATTCATTGTTTTTTTTATGTAAGTCAAGGCAAAAAAGCTGGAGATCTCTATAATTTACTAACTAAACATTTAAGCATTTCGATATTGCCAGCATATTAGTGGGACAAACCTATGATGGTGCTTTTGTGATATCGGGGACTTGCAAAATAAAAGAATGCCGTATCTTTTTCGTGAAATTGACTGGGTTATTAGCATTTTTTTCCAACTCGACGAAGCGAACTAGTGAAGTTGATAAAGTTAATCGTAGGTGGCTACCTGATTGCAGCAATACACAATGGAACTATAAGTCTCGAAAAATTTAAGTTCTTTCAAATAGTACAAATGAGTTACTGGAAGTCTTCGAAATATTTTTAAATGATGAAGCCTTTGTCTAACATAGAGAAACGATTAAAAAGTATGTGGGCTTCAGGCATATTTTGTCGGTCTTCTCGTTTTTATTTTTGCTAAAAACGATCAACCTTATGTGTCAACAAACAGGTGTTCTATTTGAAATATTAATTATTGTAAAGTTAAGTGCAGATATTAATTATTGCAAAGAGCGAGTCAGTAACTTACTACTAACATTAGAATCATATAGAGGAGACGATACATATTTTGAAAAAAAATTTAACGATGTTTGCAATAATTTTGGGCAACCTGTTAAAAGATGTAAAATAGATTACGGTAGCATTTCAGATGCGAAAACTTATTTTAAAAGACTTCATGCGTTAAATTTAGACTAATCTAACTAAACCTTTCGGATATGAAAAAAATAGATTTTATCAGTTTCATTAATAGTAGTAATCTCAAATCATTTGCGAAGGCTTTTCTTAAAAATCTACTAGACTCTATTATCGACAGCTACCCCTAAATGTTTGAAAAAAATAAGCAACGAAACGAACTTTGTGTGTAGTAATCTGATCATAACAAATTTGGAATCACGCAGAGTTTATCGGACCTTTCAATTTTTATATCTGATAATAAGTTACAAACGGAAGTATTGGATATTTATAAATTGCTAAGTCAAATTGCTTCTCTGGTATCTGCTTCCACTCCAGTTGAACGAAGTTTTTCAGCTCTTAAGAGGGTAAAAACTTTTTTACGGAATTCAATTTGTCAGACAAGGCTTTCCGATTTAAGTACAATGGAAATCGAAAGGGATTTAGTTAAAATGTTGCGAGAAGGTTACAATTTCAAATTTCACAACCAAATAATTGATCTCTTTGCTTCATCAAAGAGTAGACGTAACCAAATAATTTACAAGCATGTGTAGTAAATTATATAGTGCATCACGCTTTATTCTTTATTTTTAAATACGTTTGAAAAATGTTAAATTTGATGTAGAATATTTTGAATGTAGATATGTATATTAAACCACTTGAAACAAGTGTTTTAGTTTCATATATTTTATACTGAGGAGCATTGAATTTGAATATTTCTCGGAAGTCTATCTACTGCGTAAACGTAGTAGATAACTAACTGGGCCAAAAAGAATGGTTGGATCGATTGAAAGGTGTGCATATAGGTGTTATATAAATAGCGACCAGAACACTAAATTTTATTTATTTGAAAAAACTGACCAGCATACAACGTAATCAACGAAAATTTGTTCGGATAATAATAAAAAACTGGGCCCACCCAATCTCAACAAGCACGAGCCGCCACTGCTGATCATGTGTTCCAAGAATGAAAACAATCTATAAATAGCCAATAACTGAAAACAATCTAAAAATAGCAAATAAGAGAAAACAATTCAGATAAATGGTAAAATAATCCTCTAGAAACCAGTTTGAGAGACTTCGCGAAGCAGTCCCATTTCACACGACGACAGAATAGATCTTTAAATAGCCCATAGAGCCCCCTAGAAAGCAAAAGCGGAACATTCCAGAACCCAAACCATGAATCAGATCTCACATGGTAACGGAAATTCCCAATAGTCATTTCGAAGACAAATCAAGAACCCAAGACACAGTTCTAGAAAAGCCTAGATGTAGGCAAGAATAATTAATCGCACCAGACAGAGTATAAATACCGCCGCGAGAGGTGCTAGCAATCAGTTAGTAGTGAGAATTTGGTACAACGCGTTAGTAGACAGCGTATACAGCGAAAAGGCTGTTACTGTGAAAAGCGATACAACGAATTTAGTGTATCCGGGCGCGATTAATTAAAAGCGATAAAGTGTGATAGTTTAACGCGAAATTATAATAGTGCGATCAGTAAAGTGTACGGAATTCAGTGTTATAATTATTTGTGCTAATAAAAGAATTATTAGTGTTGTAAAAGAAATACTGTTTTATTTCATGAATGTGAAGAATATCGAATCCACGAAAGGTGTTTTAACGGTAAAACACAACAATACATTTGAAACAACAAAAATGAGCAGAAAACGTTAGGAAATAGTAAAAAACTGAAAGTAAGTAGAAAATGGCGGACAGTCAGTAGATAAGGACAGAAGCCTAAAAATAAGTCTATCCACTTACTTTTAGCTAGAGTTGATAGTGCTGACCAAGACCGAGCAATCCAGTAAAAATAGCATGTCAGTGTCACGTTAGGAAGTTAGTGACAAAGGAACATAAATACAATTGCTCCAATTTTTGACAGATTTATTTGTTAAATTCTCTAACAATTAAATCAGACTCACGTCCAAATGTAGATTATAAAAAACAATGAAAGAAAAAATAATCCACAGAATAGAGCAAAACAGTGTGCCAGTACAGTGTAAGCAAAAATTACTAAACAAAAATAAATAAAATATACAGCAAGTTCCAAAATTGACATGATATTTTAGGACTCTTATTTTTGTAAAAAGTTGTTGGGTCCAAAAAACGTCAACGGAAGATGACCGAGTTTGAATTCGTTATGTTGTCTAACTTTGCGTAGCAACGGTGAATAAAAGCAACCATCATTAACGTTAAAAATGAAATAGGAGCTGTTAAATCGAGACACCACACTTGATAAGAATATTCCAGAATATTATGGAATAATGATAGAAAAAGATGCAAACATGTGGCGAGGTTAACAAAAAGTTTGGAGAATAAAGCCAAACAACTTAGAAGCCCTGGCAGTGATGAACATTATATGTATATTGATCGAATTTCAGTTTCGGAACAAATATCACTATCACACCAAGATCATGGAAATTGACAGCAACATGAAGCGACGAATTTAAAACAGCGAAAGAGAACATAATAGATGTAAGTCGACATTAGCCATCGTATTAAAGAAGAATACGATTTAATTGCTCATGAATTCTGTACTAAGTCTCACGAAGCGTATGGCAGATACATTAAAACTACTAGGGAGAATGTAATGCGTGACCCCAATATTTTTTTTGATTTTGTTAATATGAAGCGGAAAACAAGCGGCTACCCCTCTTCAATTTCCACTGAAAATTCGATGTTGTCTTCTTCTCCTCAGGATATCTGCAACTTTTTTCCTGACCATTTTCAAGAAGTTTTTGGTCCAGTTAGCATCCCAACATTTTATCGATTCCCGGGTGCGACTCAAACAATTTTTGCTAGGGATATGACCATATCGAGGAATGAAATATTTACTGCCATTATGGAGCTTGACAGTAACAAGGGCCCTGCACCTAACCTCCTTCCTCCTACTTTTCTGATCAAGTGTGTAAAACAACTGATCTCACCCCTTCAAACTATATTCAATAATTCTCTCTCCTCTGGGCTATTTCCTTCGTATTGGAAATTTTCTTATATTACACCAATTTATAAAAATGGCGATAGACGTCTTATTCAAAATTATAGAGGCATTGCCATTCTATCTGCTATTCCCAAAATATTTGAAAAAATTATCTACTGCAAACTTTCTCCTCTGGTCGACGCTCGACTGAACGAGCAGCAGCATGGATTTAGGAAAGGTCGTTCTACTACAGCTAATCTTAGGGTGCTGGTTTCTCATGTTTTGTGCAAAATGGAGAAAGGTGATCAAATTGACGCACTAGCATTCAATCACTCCATTTTGATCCCCAAGCTGGAACAATTCGGAATTGCTGGATCTTTACTAAAGTGGCTTGGCTCCTACCTCCACGACCGCTTGCAATTCGTGAAGTTCCAAGGTCTCATTTCTGAGAAAGTCGACGTTAAATCCGTTGTACCACAAGGAAGTCATCTTGGGCCTCTTCTTTTTAATATTTTTATATCTGACATATCAGAGGTTTTATCTGATATTCCTCATTAACTATATGCGGACTACCTCAAAATCTACCATGTCATCAGGTCACCATTTGACGCTACATTTTTTCAGTCTAAACTGCACTCTCTAGGCTATTGGTGCTCGGCGAACAAGCTCCCTCTTAACATTGCCAAATGCCGCGCAATTAGCTTATCTCGCAAAACTGCACGCGCTCATTATACATATCGCGTCAACAACCCGGCACTCAGCAGGGTTGACAACATATTAGATCTCGGTGTCATCCTGGATGAAGGGCTTCGCTTCAATTTACATTACGATAGAGTGCTTTGCGGAGCTAGTAAACAACTTGGTTTCATTAAGCGACGAGCCAAAGAGTTTAAGAATCTCTGGGCTACTAAATCCTTATATATTTCACTCGTGTGTCCTCTTCTTGAATACGCGTACACTATCTGGAACCCGGCTTTCGAAATTCACAGCCAAAGATTTGAGTCTGTTCAGAAGCAGTTTTTACTATTCGCTCTGCGAGATCTTTTCAACCCTTATGATTTCAGTAATCTACCATCATACGAATATAGTCTTAAATGTATTAACTTGTTAACGCTTGCGTCGAGAAGATTAATGTTATCTGCCTGCTTCAGCTCCGATGTCATCAGAGACGTGGTTAATGTTGTTTACTTGAAGGAAAAGTTTGTGCTCAATCAGCCCTTGAGAGTCACTAGATCCCGACGATTGCTTATTGAATACCAACACCGCACAATATATGCAGCAAAAGAGCCAACTAATAGGTGCTGCAGGCTATTCAATAGCATGAGCGAGAACTTTTCCCCTACGATATCTAAAGCAACTTTTAAAAATAAAATTATGAAGGCTCTCTCTTTATAGTCTCCCCTTTCCCCCACCATACTAATATGTGTGTATTATATATTTAATTTATATTAAAATTCATTTAGTTATTTGTAATTTGTTATTCATTTAGTTATTTGTCATTTATTTATAACTTTATTTGTTATCTATTTGTAACTAATTTATTTATGCGTCATTTATTAGTCTTGTATTCATATATAGTTTTGTTTTTTATTTTGTTTCGTAGTTTCATCCATGTACTATTTTATGTTATTCTTCAATACATGCACATCTTGCTTGGTGGATAAATAAATATATATACCTAAAATAAATAAATAAATATATATAAAATAAATAAATAATTTTATTCGTAAAATAACACAATTTGTGATGTTTTATGCGATATTCAGAGTAAGTGCGTTAGCAATGGACCAGTTATTTAACGCAGAGAGATTATTTTGCAACCAATAAGAATCAGACAAAAGTCAAGGAGAATGTATACAAGATGGCAGGTCAGAAGCAACGTAGGGCCAAAAATCTTGCGGAACTCTTGAGGTAGGAAAAATTGTAATAGAGGTGCAGGAATTGACAGTTACGACAAAAATACGATCAACAACTTAGAAAGCGAGCTAGGAGAGTAGAGGACCAAGATTTTCACGCTTCAGAATTTGAAGATCATGATTCACAGAGATATCTCTATAAATGACATCTGCCTGCTGACATCTGCCTGATCCAAGGCAGACGCAACCACATTGGTGAAAGAAAGCAATTTGGTCAATGTAGATTTGCATTTTATGAGCACATGCTGCTCACGAGCAAGAAAAGATTGAACGAAAGCCACCCTTATAAGCCACCCTTTCAAACAGTTTATTGAAGCAGGAAAGGAGTAAAATGGGGCGATAATTAGAGATACAAACATGGTGACCACCTTTGTGTACGGGAAAAACGTTAGTCGTTTTCTATAGGGATGGGACTGTACCTGAAGTAATGCTTGGATTGAGGGATCTTTGTTATACCATCCGGACCACAGCCAAGACTAGTATAAAAGGAGTACATTAAGGATTCTACTTCAAAAAGGTTTGAACGAAAAGAGGATAATGTTGGAGAGAATTGGGGAAGAGAAGTAGCGGAAAAAAGAAGAAAAATTGTTGCAAAAGAAAAAAGAAAAGTAACAAGCAAAAAGCTCATTATTTCGAGGGTAATCTAGCCTCTTCTTCAATGTCTATAGACTAGACCAGCCATTACCTATCAGTCAGATCGTTGGAAACTTGAGAAGAGGTGTTCGATACCAATCTGGAAAAAGGAAACAAATAATTAAATGGATGGTGTGGATTTATCAAAACCTTACCTGGGTCTTGTCTAGACTTGAATTTGACGAAGCATGCAGTCAGCTGAGATGTAATACATTGATAATGTGTTCCAATTGAAATTTCTGATATCCAAACAAGTACAGTAGTTAAAAGTAATGTTTTTGGAAAAGTTGAAAATGAATTACTAAGATTAAAAAGGGGGACCATATGGTTCTTTGAGTCAGTCTCTTTTTGTTTTTGAATAACTCGTCTCTAACTATACAAAGTATTGAAAATTCATTCTCATTAAATCAAAATTAGTCTAACCATTTTCAAGTGTAAAATGCAATCAATTGCATTTTACACTTACATTTACATTTCAAATTTGATTTGAACTAAAACAAGTGGAATCAAATATGGACAGAATAAAATATGGCCCTGTTGATGAACGAAAGCCGATGTATATGTCAATATTTGCATATAAAATGTAATGTGCCTAGTAGGTAGGGCTTCTTCAAAAAGCAGTGAGGTACTGTCCCACCGGAGTTCATGGCTTCATTTCACCTTTCATTATATACTGTGAGCGTCAAAAGAAAGTGTACACCTATGTGTAGCATACTCAAAACCTCATAAAATGAATTCTAGACGTCGAATTTAAAAAATGTTTTGTGTTTTGAAAAGATTTTTCTATTTTCTAATTACAAAATAAAAAATTTGATGGTAAAACATTGCACTCAAAATTCAACAACAAAATAACAAAAAATACTTCATTTTTTACGCGTCAACAATAAGTGTACAGTAAACAAATATAGCAAACATCTGCAAATTAGTACTTAGTCTGCTTCCCTTTCGCCTTTAAAACAGCTTCTAGTCGTCTTGGCATTGACTCAAACAATTGTTTAGTCAAACTGACTGGAATTTTCTGCCGTTCTTCGATTAAAATGAACTTCAACGACTCTTAGATTGTTATATTTCGTTTTCGGATTTGTGTATCGAGATAATCCCACAAATGCTCGATGGGATTAAGGTCTGAGGATTGCGGAGGATGATCCAGCTGCTTAGGTGTTCGATACAATAACCATGCCTACACTAGCTTTGACTTGTGCTTTGGGTCGTTGTCCTGCTGGAAGACCCATGATGTATTTAACCTTACTTTTGCAACACAAGGTAGTAAATTTTCTTTCAAAATGTCCAAGTAATCATTTTTATTCATCGTAGATATAAATACCAGATTCCCAACGCCTGATACCGCCATACACCTCCAGACCATAACTGAACCACCACCATGGTTTATGGTTGAACTTATGTTCTTCTGATCAAATTCGGCGTTCTTACTTCTCCATATTCTGGGTGATTTCTTGGAACCAAATATTTCAAATTTACTTTCATCACTAAAAAGTACGTTTTCCTAGAATGACATATGCTCTTTTTTATACTTTTTGGCATAAAGCACCCGGAGTTTCCGATTCTTTTCAGAAATGTATGGTTTTTTACGGGGTACTCTGCCATGTAACCCATTCCTATTAAGTATTCGGCGGACAGTACTTGCGCTGGCACTGACCCGAGAATCTACTGTTATGTTTTCCGCGATTTTCACTGCACTCACTGCTGGATTTTCTCGCACTTTCCTCACAATAAATCGTTCATCACCTACGGACAACTTTTTTGGCCTAACGGAACGAGGCCGATCACTTACGTCTTTGAACTTCTCGAATTTGTCCAAAAGTTTTTTCACGGTGTTATGGCTTCTACACACCACTTGTGATATTTCCCGTAACGATTTTTCTTCCGTTCTTAATTTTACAATATGTTTTCGCGTTTCAATTGCACTTTGCTTACCCATTTTAGATAATGTAGAAACTGGATCGTTCTATGGTACAAATAAAATTACGAATGATTGAATTATCGCGTCATGTCAACCAAGTTTGCATTTTTGAAGAACTATAAACTGAATCTAACGGAAGTTTTCCCGATAAACACATCAAATACAGGCTGTACTGCAAGCTGTACACTTATTTTTGACGCGTAAAAAATGAAGTATTTTTTGTTATTTTGTTGAAGAATTTTTAGTGGAATGTTTTATCATCAAATTTTTTATGTTGTTATTAGAAAATAGAAAAACCTTTTCAAAACACAAAACATTTTTAAAATCCGACGTCTAGAACTCATTTTATGGGGTTTGAATATGCTACACATAGGTGTACACTTTCTTTTGACGCTCACAGTATGTTTTTCGTTGAATTTTCATTGGCAAGCGAAGCTTGAGTACAAGAAGTTCGTCACTTAAATAGATAGATTAATATTGTTTATTTAATTGCTGAAGGTTTAGAAGTTAAAAATGACAGATGCATTCTTGCTATCATACGGTAATATTAGTGGCCTTAGAAACATGCTGCGGATTCAGAAACGAGTTATGAAAGATTCAGTAGGACTCCTTTAACATTCCAGAAGCGAAATTTCTAAAGCTCATTCGTTTCACTAAAGAAGGTTGAAAAATTGTACGGGCAAGAACATCTGGAGCAGCTCACTAGAGAGATAGAATAAAGATGCATCTCATGTTGCATTATTATGCGGCTGGTTATTCCTTAGAAATTACGAGCAATAGCATTTCAGTCCAAAAAGTAAAACCTTATTTGATATTGATATCAATAATAAATGAAAATAAATCAAAATCGAATCAATAATAATAATTTAATCAATTTATAATCAATAAAAAAATATGTATTAGCTGTTCCTTGATTATTTTTCTCCACATTTCGATTTCTTTCTCATCTTTCAACATGGAACTACAGAACTTTTCTTGTCACAAATACGTTCTACATAACTCTATCACAAAAATTCTAACTCAGTTACAAAAATGGCCGTAACAAAGCTGTGTTTAATGAGCTACTCTAGGTTGAACTAGGTAGAGATATTTCAGCAAAATGTGTCTAATGAACAATTCGGCTACTCTAGCTTGCCCGAAGTTGCTCTGATTTGTGTTTTGTCAATCTGCTCTTGGTTGAACTAGAGCAATTTAGAGGAAGATTTCTGCTCTACGTTTTTTAATAGAGCAAGTTTGGGCAAGCAACGAGCTCTTTGTCAAATGTCACGGGACCGATTTTTAACAAAAAATTGTGACTCATATAGAGTTTTTCATTAGTGAATTGACAGGTTGAACAGATAAGTCAAACTCTGCTCATGGCATTGCCGAAACACTTCCTCCATTCCAATCCGTGTGATGAACAGATTTAATTGAGATATGACAGTAAAGTTTCATACAGTAACGCAATAATGGAGAAAGGCGTCAAAATGACATCAAATATATAATTGTAGTAGATATATTCTCTATTTGTAAGTTACAAAAACAAGCCACATATCGAATTGTATAGGGTTTTTTTCTTTAGAGAAACGTAAAATTAAAAATGTAAACACATGATTTTACGGTAAAATGTTTTTTAAAAATATCCCGCTATTAACTGATTATGAACAGTCTTGATAATGAGCAACAGAATATTTCAAAGACAACACGGATAAAGGAGTGAGATACATTCAATGCCTGAAAAATAAGTCTACCTTGTAAAATATTACGGTACACAAAAAGCCACGTAAATTACTCAAATATTTTAACTTATTCTGCTTAACAACTATAAAATATATTTCTTTAATGCTTAGAGCAGGTAAAATGCAGCCAAAACCTCTGAAAACTTTTCATTACAGCAAACATGCTGCAGATACTAATTTTAGCTTTAAAATGCATCTAGAATATTCCGTCGATATGAATTGATTACATGTGACTAATTACGCTATAAAAAACTCCGATATATAATCTTAAAAATTTATGACACTGATATTTACTAATCTTTTCATGAATTAAAAACGTGATTGCGATTTTTTTTTACATACCACATAGTGTATCCAAAGCGCATAAACCAACCAAATTGCACATATCTATATCGTCTCGGCTACCAAATTTACTGAGAATATTCACTAAGACATTGCTCTGTTCGTCGAATACCTCAATAAATTGTTCCAAAATTTTAAAATGAAATGCCGGTGTAATAATTTTCCTCCTTTTGAACCATTTTTGACCTAAATATGTCCAGAAGATATAAAGCAATTTATTCCGTGTCACTGAATTATAGCCTATTAAAAGTATAGTTACTTTGACTTGAGATTGGCTTTAAGAATTTAACATATTCAAAAATTATCAATCGTTTATCATTTTATCATGAATCAGATATTTATGATTTTCAAAACTTAATTCGCCAAAAATCTTCATTTTTTTTCAATTCACTGTAGATTTTCACATGCACATACACTAGTCACTAATCAAAAATTACAACACAAACTTCATTGTTCTCGTCTCACCTGAACTCACCAACAGTCCTTCCCGCAACCACGAATCCAACAAATCATATTCTACAGCCTTATCCAAAATTTTATTTGTTCCCAGGACTTCTTCGACAAACTTCAAATTCGACACTAAGATATTCAAATCCGGTCCGATCCATATCCGTACAATATCCCCGAACTCCGGCTCAAAGTTAATAAACAATTGCAGGAAATCTTCGGGCGCTATTCCTACGAAGAGATTAGCATTGCCAATCAGTGGATAGGCTGTTGGTCCTGGAATTTTTCGTGCCAAAATCACGCGTCGAAAGTGTCCCCGGAAGAAAGAGTACACGAGGAAAATGACGAGAACAATTATTATGAACAGCAGCAACATTGCGATCGGATTGGCGCGATCTCTCGCAATGACAAGAACTGATTAAAATTATAATTTTTTTCTAATATTGCTGCTGGAGTTCTTCGTAGTATTTTTGCTATCAGTACATAGAGTTTGGATGAGATAAGATTCAGTAGTTTAGACTTTGTAATTTTATGTATGAAATTTATGATGTTTAAGAAGCGTATTTTTATTTTTTTTTCCGATCGTCAATGGTTGATTTGAATGAATAGAGAGATTTTGAAGTTTCTGTATGTGACTATCAGTGAACGTGTTCAAAAATTGTAAGGGTCATGGTGAAGCTTATGAAAATGCCATATGAATTGTTTTATATTAACCGGTCAACCGGAAGAAGTACATATTTATTTATTTATTTATTTCAAAACAAACAAGGTGTATACATAAAAAAAATAATATACATTTTTACATTTTTCTCAAGCTAAACTAAAATAAAATCACATAAATGAACAAAATAACATTTCGAAGACTTACCTTAACCTGTAACTATAAGATGGAACGCTTTCAAAATCAAGTGGACTGTATAGATCTCTCAGAGCAAAAAGAACAAACTGCTTTTGGATAGATTCCAGAATATTGAAAGTATGATTCCAGACGATACACCCATATTCGAGTAAAGGACGAACTAAAGATATGTACAGAGTTTTTATGACCTATATTCAATTCAATTCAATAAATTTATTGATCAAAAAAATTCATAATAACGGAAAAGCTTACATACTAAAATCAACCTGTGTAGTAGTCTCCTTATAAGCATAGCTTGTGCAAGGAGGCCTATTCAATTCTTAGGTCAATGCCTTATCTGTAATGGTTTAACACTTACATCTAATTAACAATTTATAGATAGGAGATTAGTTACAATACGGGCTTAAATAAAATTAAAAGTTGGTTTAAATTCTTCATTAGATAGTGTTAGGAGCAATTTTTTTTTACATTAAATTTGAATCTTTCAAATGAATTAATGTTTTTTAAGTGTCCAGGGAGCTTATTAAAACACTTAGGTCCCATGTAGGAAACCATTTTTTTGTGTTTGCGAAGAGCTCAGCTGTCGGATATCTACGAGGCAATTGGAAGATGACTTTTAGGATCTGTCTTTGCGTTGACATTAAATTTGAGAGGTGGGTAGAAAAAGTGCTAACCCAGGCTGCAATGCCGTATGGCAGTGCAGATTGGACTAGCGCATAATAAATAGTTTTTAGTTGATCGACTGTCAATAAATCCCTTAAAGAATAAAAAATGTGTATGCTTCGCCTTAACTTAGCGTTAACTTCTTCTGTGTGTCTATTCCATTTTAGATTATTATCGATAGTCACCCCTAGATATTTGGTATGGTCTACAATACGGATTGCTTTACACTTGACACTACATGCAATATTGTCTCCATGCCTACAGTTTTGGTCGTGTAAAGGAAGAATACGTACATTAGGCTGACCTGTAGTTGTGAGGGAAAACGCAATTAAGTATATTAGTTTTATCTGTATTTAGTTTGAGGTGGTGATTGCGTAACCACCTTAGTACGTTACACCATGTGCGTTTGGCATAACCTGAAACTCTCTATCCAGCTAGGTGCCGAAATCAGCATTATTGTGTCACCGGCAAAGGATATTATTTTACTATTAAGAGACCTTTTGTTCAAATTGCAAAGATCATTCACATAAATGAGAAATAGCAATGGTGAAAGGACAGTCCCTTGTGGTAAACCTACATCAGATTTGAAACACCAATCACTATAAGCGTTGTTAGCTTTGACCCTTTGTTGCCTTAGGCTAAGGTGTGAGTTTAGTAACTTTAGGGGTTTACCTATGATGCCAATTCCACGTAGTTTTTTAATCAGCAAGTTTTTGGGTACAGTGTCGTATGCTTTTTTTATATCCATAAATACAGCTTAAGGCTTATTATTGATGTCGATTTCAGAATACAAGAAGTTTATGACCTTTAGAACTGCATCCTCTGTACCTATTTTTTCTTGAAATCCGTATTGGTTTTTAGATAGTATATTGTTTTCCGTCAAGTATTTAGTTAACCTATTTTTTATACATCGTTCAAATATTTTCGTAAGTATGGGCAGAAGCGATATAGGTCTGTAGTTATTCACGTCCAGACGATTTCCTCCTTTGAATATAGGGATAATAATAGCTTTTTTGAAGTCAGACGGAAAGGTTCCTTCACTTAGACATTTATTGAGCAGTTTCGTCAAGGGGGATATGATGTTATTTTTAATTGATTGAATTATCCTATTATTTAAACTGTCCCAACCTAGGGATGACTGCTTTTTAAATGAATTTATTACAGTTAGCAGTTCATTATTGTCTATTTTATGAAGATGAAAGTTAGAGATGTTATTTGTGTTTGGTAAAACATCTTCGCTATTATTATCAAAATTCCTTGCTTTTTGCTCTCCTATGTTTATGAAATAATCATTGAAATGTTTAGCAAGGGATGTGTTCTTTACACTCTCATATGATGAAGCTAGCTCCGGATGAAGTGTTTCAATTAGTTTCAATGGAATATTTTTGGGAATCTTACTATTTTTCGTATCATTAACTATTTCCCATAACTTCTTGTTGTTACTAGCGTTGTTGATTCGTTTTTGGTACCAGTTTTTCTTAGCTGCTGTTTTGATGGTATTTAGTTTATTTCTATATTTAACGTAGTAAGTTTTTAGGTCGATGTTGAATTGTTGCCTGTTAATTTTTGTTTTTATTTCGTCTCTTTTCCTTATTGATACGATTATTCCCACAGAAATCCAATGCTTCAGGGGTTCATGTTTTTTCGGGATCAATTTGCTAGTTGTAGATTGCTTGATTGTGTTGCAGTTAGACTGTATAAATTTATGAGCAGATACGTTAGCATCATCATCACTATTGATAACTAGGTCCCAATCGATTAGATCAATCTTCCTTTTTACTTCATTAAAATTAATTATATTGGTCGTTCATCTACTTACTGAGTTGATATTTGTTTCTTGGCAGTTTATGTCAGCTTTAATTAAAGTTGTGAAATGATCTGTTATTGAGTTTTGTAGAATAATAGGTGTAGCATGGCACCGGGGGGAGTTATTCTTAAGCAGGATATGGTCAATGCATGATTTGCTAATACCATCTATTCGAGTCGGTTCATTTATATGCGATACGTAACCTATGCTGTTAAGAGTTGTCAGATAGCTGTTTGTTGCATTGGTATTATCTAATAAGTTAATATTGATGTCACCTATTATCATGTCAATCGTAGTATGTTCTGTGCAAATAACTGTATTGTAAATGTCTGAAATGAAGTTATCATTGTCAATAGCTGGTGATTTATAAATCGCAAATATCCTAGCAGTTTTATTATTTGTCACTTCTATATTTAGTTGAAGACCAGTAAAGTTTTGGGGGCTAATTTCGTCGCATGTGTGCTCTATTGTTTGCTTAATGTAAACTAAAACCCCATCATTTATGTTGAGACATTGAGATGTATAATACATCGAATACATAGCTATATTGAAGGATGGTGACATGATGTCAAAATCGACCAAGTAGCTACCGTGGTGCGTTTCCGACAAAAGTTATAAAAATATGTTATAATATAAACAAAATTAATCTGGTCTATAATGTTATAAAAATAAACAAAATTAATCTGGTCCAAATTATTCAGATTATCAGTTTAAGTGTCTACTTCCGGTTCCACACAGGGAAAAAATTTTTTTTTTCAAATCTAATTTCAAAATTAAAAAGAACAGCAAATTTTCTATGCCAATCAATATGTTTAATGTTTTTTAGATTTTGTTTTGAATATCAGAATCCGCTTCAATCAATTCCGTCATTTATTCAGAAGCCCATAACTCAGCTACCAAACCTCATAGAAACAAAAACTTGTGCATCCACATTCATATCTTCTAGAAGTACCATTATGCACAATATGAACGAAATCCAGAACCTCGATTTTTTTTCGTTGTCCACTTCACGTGAAATGCCCCATAATTAACAAGTGTTCTGCTCTCATATACTTTGAAACTCATGCCAGTGGTAATATCTGAAACCTTTCCACCATATGAGTTATAATGCATTCTTGAGACCAAAGTATAACGTGGCGTTTGAAACAGTTTGGCTATAAAAAGCAACTCGTGTGGTAGAATATGCACTCAAACCTTGCATTAATCTGAGCATTTGAATGTGACATAGTCCTCCACGCCATGCAGATGGCGTGGAGGTCTATAGTACATGGCGTGGAGGGTATAAGCATAGCGCCTGCTCCTATGTACTTTTCGCCATCTATTATGGCGTGCGGCGCTATATTTTATCACAATCCCGAAATCGACTATGTACACGGCGCCAGAAGCCTATAAATTATGGCGTCTTGCGCTATGTGCTTTTTCACTGCAATAACATGCTTTTCGAGCGTAATGATTGCAATTGATTTGCAGATTATTTTTGAATTGAAGTTTTATTCGATTAAAATTCGCTTGCAAAAATTATTTGACACCCGGGTCTCAGTTTTTTCGATTGATTATCGAAATTTTCGCAGCGTGAAGATCGGTTGCCAATGTATAACGAAGACTTGATCAATTTTCCTCCCGTTTCTTCGTCTTTTTTTTGGCAGACTAATTGTATTTTGGGTGTTTCTATTAGCTAAAATATTTTATTGCAGATAATTTCAGTCAACTAATTTACTACAATAAAACGTCTCCTATACTCAAGAAGCTTGCTGACATTTATACATCTCCTCACACAGTATGGCTGCGAGTTATAATTGGAGTGCCATGAGCCATATTACATGGCTCATGGCACTATGTTATATAGCATGTGGGGCCATAATTGCAGTGCCATGCAATTATGGCGCTGGGAGCCATACTGCATAGCTCAGGGTACTATGTACATAGCGTGTGGGACCATAAATGCTGCGCCATGTTACATAGGACCACGCGCTATGTAGATTCTGACATTATGGCGTGGGAAGCTATATTGCATAGCTCAGAGTACTATGTACATAGCGTATGGGGCCATAAATAATGCGCTATGTTACATAGCTCTGGGTGCCATGTGGATTTTTTTCAGTGTACTAGGTCAGCATAATAAAACATATGAATAGGCCACGATTCCAGGAAGGTACATTCATTTGAATACGAATAGTGGAAGAGAGAACATCCAAATGGAGGAAAACGAAATTAGACTGGTCATTGAGTACCTGTGTTTGAAAAAAATTTCTACAAAAGACATAAACCGCGACTTGGTGGAAACACAAGGGGACTCTGCTGCTTCATATTTCCACCGTTGCATGCTGTGCCAAGGAGTTTAAGCTGGGAAGAACATCCACTGAAGATGAATACTGCGATGGGCGTCTATCCACGTCAATCACTAAAGACAACGTGCAAAAACTCGAAGATGTCGAGTTGGCAGATCAAAGGATGACCATCAGGCATATAGCTGAAGTCAAAAGGATATCGTATGGCAGGCTTCGGGCAAACGAATTCCATCTGAAGAATGTCTCTGCGCGTAGGGTGTCGAGAATGCTAACCGGCGAGTAAGAGGAGAAACGATTCAACATTTTGAGGGTGAATTTCGAAAAATTCCAGGCAGATCTGAAGAAGTTTTTGGGACGTTTCGTAACCACGGACGAGACCTGGATCCACCATTTGCATCGAGAAACCTAATAGCAATCGATGACCTGGAAGCGACCCTCTTCACCGATGCTGAAGGAATTCAATGTGTCGGGTTCGGTAGGGAAGTTTATGCATCCGTTTTTTGGGACGCTGAAGGAATTATTATGGTGGAATATTTGAAAAAGAAAGCCACTATACCAGGTTTTTACGAGCAGAACGAATAAGAAGATTGCGGCAGGCTTTTGACAAAAACGACGAGGCAAACTGCGATCCGGTGTGCAATTTCATCAAGACAACACCCCGGTTCACAAGGCTGCAGTTGCGGTGGCTGCAATTCAAGAAACAGATTTAGCTCCCAATGACTTCTACCTCTTTCCTCGGCTCAAGGAACAGCTTCGGGGCAAGAAATTTGAAGAAGGGAGCGAAGTGATGGCCTCTGTTGGGGCGTTTTGAGAGAGTAAAGACAAAAAAAAATTCTGAGAGTATCCCGGGTTTGAAAAAAAGATGGAATAAATGTATAAGCTTGTTAGGAAACCATGTTGAAAAATAAATATTTTTCTTAAGTCTAATCACCTTGGTGTATATTGATTATCATTACTTGTGGATCAACCCTCATACATATCATATGTGCGAGAAATCATTCAAAAACATGATAAAAAAATGGGATGTCCATCTGAGGACCTAAACTCTGAAACATCATGTACGATGATCTGCTGCGACTGGAAATGCCTGCGGATGTGTTCTTGGTAAGTTACGCTTATGACTTTAAAGATCGGCTGATTTCGTTCAAATTAGACTTAACGAAGTCATAAGGAGGGTGGAGCGGTGGGTGGCCGAGCATGGCCTCCAGCTCGCGATTTCAAAGCCGAAAATTGTCATGCTGACGAAGCAGATGGTATCAACTGTCATGCCCATGACATTTGGCTCGGTCGAGGTTCAGACCAGCAAGTCGTTCAGGTATCTGGGGGCAACTTTGGACGCCAAATTGACCTATTCGAATCATATCCACAGAGTATGTGGCAGGACTCTATTAGTTGTCGCTTTGTTGAGAACGCTGATGGCCAGCATCGGTGGACCCAGAAAGACGTGACGGAGACAGCTGATAGTAACAACTAGACATGTAACGGTTCTTGCGATCACTGATACTAATCACACTGTTCTTTCAAAAGAGCAGTGTTCAGTGTGAATCAAACTGAACACTGTTTGATTGCTCTTTGCCCGTGCTGTTCAACGCTGTTCTTTTTCAGAAAAGGAAGCTTTGAAAAAAGCAGTGATCAATGTGGTTGTTTAATTGTCCATAACTTTTTTGCAAATGAAGACTACACATTGCATAGATGCTGTCTGCTACGGTCGCACAGATCACGGAAATTGTAAATTCACCATTGGTGCTTTGCCTATTCGAGGACAGATACTGTACAAGTAGATACCAGAGAAAATGAATATGTTTAATGTGACTTGATAAGATGCACATTCGCACGTGCGACTATACATGGCTATGATAGTACAAATTTCTCTTTTGTGTTTTTGGAAGGCTTAGCGTTTTTTATTACGTTGTGGTTGCTACAAGCAAGTTTTTGTAGCTTAAATGTGGGTAAAACAGAACGAGATGCATATTAGATACACAAGGGGGTAACATAATTTTGCTTTATGCGCTTTTCTAGATCTTTTCTAGATCGCAACGTAAAAACATACCACCTGACATATTTTTGTAGCGTAAATATTCATCGCCAAGGCAAACCAAGGTCGGGTGATAGCAATCACAGCCAGTGAGCTATAGAAATCAGAGACAGAGAGCAATATCACTGGCAGGCAGTGACCAAACACTTCCAGTGAGCAATCCCTTCCAGTCGGCAATCACCGACAGCAAACAGTTTTTAGAAAGCACGAAACTGCAAGCGCAACTGTGATTCAAATCACTGCTACTCTAAGCTGCTTTTTGCTAAAACTGCTCTCTGCGATCACTGCTTAGTAAAAAGAGCAATTTAGCACATCTCTAGTAACGACCAATTCCGTCTTCCTATATATGGGGCTGAAATTTAACTAAAAAGTTCCGGCAGCGCATTGCCAGTGTCCAGCGCAGGTGTGCCCTGCGTATCGCTTGCAGCTGCCGTACAGCCTTAGAAAATTAGGAATTCAAGAAAAACATTTCGAAACCATTTTGGTTGATAGTCCCATTACAAAAATTTGAATTTCTAATCCAAAAATGAGCAGAGTTTGAAGCATATTCAAAGCTTAACATGTTAAAGGATTAGATAACTACTTGTACATACTATGTACATACAATGTATATGCTTCACCACTTTTATTTTCTCTAATTGCTATTACTGCTGATCTTGAGTATCCTGAACCATGATTTATCCCTAAAGGCTATGTCAGTGTTTCAATTATCAAAAGTGCTAATCTTGGAGTTATAATCCATCTGCCAGGCATTTCCAATATCAGCCAGGATCAAAGCAGGTGCATTCTCATAATTAAGAGGAATCGATAGTAAGATGCCTTCCATGACCCCAAATTTCGTATCAGCCAGTTACATAAGCTGAATTTTCAAGTGATCCGGGGATCACACCACTTTGACCTGAATATGAAGGTGTTGATCTAGGAAAAACCCATATCCTTTGAACAAGCGTCTTTCGAGAGTTTGTCTTAGCAAGTTGATTACAGAATGGGTTATCCACCTTAAAAATGACTACCAGCTCCGTACTTATAGCCGATTCCAACCCAGGATGAGAGACACACAAACGGGTATCCTTCGACTCAAGTACTGCAGCACGTCCTAATCCAAGAGGATTGTCGACCCTGACGGTGGCTACAATAGTAAAATCTTACAATTTGACAGAAGCTACTAGAGAATTGAAAACATTAGTGAAAGAACTTATTGAAGACGGGACAGCATCCCTATTCACAATACTAACATAGAAGAAGAGGGGTTGTAGGTTTGGCTCTACATCTTTATCAAGGTTGAAAAAGTTCATAAGATTTCCGAAACGTGAAATTACAAGACCATTACTTGAGTTTGTAGGAGATATTCAGGACATACAGGAGGCAGGACATCATCCAGCGTCAGTAATGGTATAGTGGGGAATGAAGATGTCACACAACTTCATTTTTTGCGAAAAAGGTGTCAAAATATGCCTAAAAATACTAAGCTGTTCCACAACCGTCATTGGATTTTCCAGAAGCATGGTTGGAAAATAATGCTGAAAAGGATATTACTAGACATTTGGTTGCATTAAGGTCTGAGTTCCAGTTACACCATGCATTTAAGGCTGCGAGATCCGATTTGATTGAAAACCGATCATTGACTGAGGAGATTTCACGAAACATATAATGGGCTTACTTGGATGAAATTACACAAGGAATGTCATTTATGAAAAGAACGAATAATAAAGGCCCTAAAATGGAGCCTTGTGGGACACTTGACGTCATTCATCATTCATCCCAACTTTGCAGGATGTACGAAGAGAACCAGGAAAAAAGGAGGCCGGATGTGCCAAATAAGTCAGCTGGTCAAGCAGGATGAAATAGTCCACTTTGTTGAAAACTTTCGAAAAATAGTATATATTGTTTTAACTTGATGCCCATTGTCAAAATAAAGGACACGAAATCGATAAATTCGACTAACTTAGTGGAAGTAGAGCGATTTCGATAAAACTATGTTGTTTATTTTAAATCTTACCATACGAAGCACGGTAGACTTTTGCAATGTTTTCTAATGTTGTTAATGCTTTTAATGCTAATGTTGTACTTTAACTGATTCACCATTAATCTGAGTCTCCATCACAACATAAGAAACAAACAAAATGATGAAATTTTCTCCAAATCAATGAATGAAAGCACAATTACAAAACAAAGATACTATTCATTGCATATATGTATGTATGTGAAAAAAAACACTGAATATTTATTTATGAATTAAATCAAATGTAAAGACAAATAAATCACCTTTTCTCATCCTCCATTTCACATTCTAGCTTCGCCCACAAGTGTCTTTGAACTAATTCAAAATTTCAAATTACAGGCTTAATCATGAACCTGTACTCTACTCATGAAATATAAAAACAAAATAAATACATCATACCATTAGGAACTAAAAACTAAGAACTAATTATTTTAACCTAAAAAGTGGTTTTAGTATCAAAAAAGTAAATTTTGTATATTAAAGTTACACTCCCAATAAATTTAAAAATCTTAGATTAAAAGTAACTTAAGCACAATTATGTTTTTTCTCATTGCAATTTTTCACTTTTATTATATATATAAAAAAATTCAAACGCAATACAATTTTTTTTCATCATCATTCCATATTAAATATTTATTTTGTTTTTCTTATTTTCATTATTTTAAATGTTTCTCACTAATCTTTTTTCGTTTGGGTTATTTTTTTCAGTTTAATGTTTTTGTTCTGTTAAATTTCATTATATATTTTCACTACTATTGTTTTATTTATTCAGTATTGTTCTAAAATATTTAGTAACTAAGTTTTTTTTCTTATCCTTTTTCACAATATATGTGTATACGAACGCTATATGCACTTTATGGTATTTATCAGTGTTTTGCCAGGCTATTTATTATTTAGATATGAAATTTAAAATTTATTTTTATATTCTTAAATGCTGTGCAATCGAATTTAGGCCTGTAAAACGATATCTTCCGTCAGATTGATTTCAAGAATATACATATATTAAGTGTACATAATTTGATTTGCTGTTTTTTTGTCAATAAAACTAATTCAGGATTGAAATTTTCGTTACGTTCTTCGATATAAAGATGGTTCACAGAAATATAGTTCATCTAGTAGTTATGGTATGAAAAAGTTCAACAATTTTATGATTGATCATTTTTTTATTGAGATCGTTGCTAATGTAATATAAATTGTTTTCTCTACCGGATAGACGATGCATTTGTGATTTATCATGTTAGTTTCAGTTATTTGAAACAATTATGAAAATTAAGGACTAGGGATATTATTTTAATTGTTTTACTACCATTTTTTAGCATATTGTATGCTTTTGAATTTTTGACTGTAATTTTTTTGTTTCATTTTGACTATTTTCATAAAATGATGGATGTTTTGATTGATTGATTGTAAGTTTTAACATTGAGTTTCGGGAAGCAACAACAAGAAATCGGGAACAGGTAACATTTGAAAATTGAAAAATTTAGTAAACGAGAGGGATTTGTTATTGTTCAAGCACAACTTTCAAGAAAGTATAATTGCATATAATTTATTGAACGTTTAAGGATCTTGACTAGTCAGTATTATGTGGTTTTTAGGTTGAATCGAATTGAGAAAATATTGTGGAAACAGGATATTTTAGTTCTATGATAACCTCAAAGATTTTGGTAATTTTATGGTATTTTTTTATGATGATGTTATGGTGATTGCAATTGGGTTTTATGAATGCTTGCAATTTGGTTCCAAGGTTCAAACTAAATCTCTTAGAAATAAACTTTTTTATATTTTATTTATTATTTTAATTTATTTAAACGATAATATGATCGCGGAATCAATATTGTTGGCGGCTGAAGATAATTGTAGCATCCAGTAATTTTTAGCAAAATTACTGGACACGTAATACCGACACACACTGTATGTGCTCGGAGTCGCTACAACAAATTACAAATTGAAAACGCATTTCAATTTGCACAAAAATAAAGTCCCGCAAGTCCCCGGCGACCTTATTGTTGTACTTGAGCCCAAGCAAATTCCTAACCGCGGAAATACATATTGGCCGAGGCCAGGCGAGCCGAAGTCAGACGAGATCGCAAACATGTGGACGGCATTTGACAGCTCGTCCGAAATCGCTATGACTCGTGCTCAACATCCATTCCGATCGGATGTGGCACGAGCGCCGGCGAGCCCTGTCAAAGTCGCTCGTCTGGACCATCCACACATTCGGGCTCGCCAGATCTCACCTCGGCTCGGCCAATATCTATTTGGCACATAACGGAACTTTGCTTGCTGTTCGCTTGCTTATTGCGAGACAAATTGGGTTATCTCGACACAGTCGGATGAAATTCGTGAGCGAGGCCGGAGGTTCGTTTGAATGTCGCGGTGACGAGGGAAGTTTTGCGGGTGAAGTGTAGAGAAAAAACGTCGTGGCCGCCGCACTGTTTTAATAACATTATGCTTCGTGGCAAATACCGTGTTTTCGGAATCGAAATGAGACTTAATCGAAAGTGCGTTCTACTGTATGAATACAAACAACTGATCAAGCGACCGGGTATATCGTGTAGCACCAGTAAAATTGCATAA
Source organism: Nemotelus nigrinus (assembly GCA_947369275.1). NCBI lineage: Eukaryota > Metazoa > Arthropoda > Insecta > Diptera > Stratiomyidae > Nemotelus > Nemotelus nigrinus. Next base: position 140,030,361 of record OX376373.1, read on the forward strand.
GATTGTGCATAGTTTACCGCGTTCGCAAGTCTCAATCGAAAAGTGCCAGTGAGTCGACAACAAGTGCACGGTCTGTTCCTGAAAGTGGACAAAATTCGAGCTCGTGAAGGAGCAAAGGCAGAAAAAAAAAGAAACTGGTTGTTATGTCGACATGTTGACAGGCAGTTGATTATATCATTCCGATAAGAATTGCGCCTATGTTTGATTCGAACTAAACGTCTCCACTCTGGAAGAGGCAATTCAAAAACGTGCAGCACAATCAACACCGTATTTGCAAACATGATTGAGCTGACCAGATTACCGAATCTGCAAATATCGGAAGGAAATTACAATAGATGCAAACAGCAGCGTGGAAATTGCAATTTGTCGAATTAGTTTAGAAGTGGATTAGATCGATTAACGAAAATTGAAGGATGGCAGGCGAACGAGACACTCGGAAAAGATCGCAAGTGGTGCGTGGCGAATAATTCGCATGAACTTCGTGAGAATTTTCTGCTGTGTGTCACACACATCACTTATATATATATATATATATATATAAAAAGTTAAAAGTTACTAAACCATTGGTAATGTACAATATATTTCAACATATATTGAACAGTCCTAATGGAAAATTATAACATTTTTGAACTGACTATGAAAGAGTTACACAAGTTACTTAACCGTTGGTAATGTACAATATATATTACAACATATGTTGAACAGTCCTAATGGAAAATTAAAACATTTGAAGTCGACTATTAAAGAGTTACACAAGTTACTTAACCGTTGGTAATGTACAATATATTACAACATATGTTGAACAGTCCTAATGGAAAATTATATATAAAAATTATAACCTTTTTAAGTCGACTATTGGATTCTTCTCACAAACATCAATTGGACATACAGTCATGTATAAACACACTGAACACAATATTTTTCAATTTGGATAATGATGCCTAAAATGGTTAAACATCTGGATGGTCTGTCATTTGGATTATCAATGTACTATACAACCTCACGAATATATATTCTTTCTATATACCCATATGACCTCATTAATACAATTTTTTCTCAAACCGATTTAAAATTAATTAATAAATCACTTCCCTATAAAGCTTTGATATTTCATGCCTGTGATCACAAGAAGATTAATTATTTTCCCGATCTCATTCTCCCCTCTATTCACATTTCTGCAACAATCCATTAACAATACCTACAAGCAAACAATATTTCCAAATTAGATTCTAAATAACCCAATAAAGAACAACTATAACATATTTTTAAAGCAATATATTGTCACAAGAGACGAATCTGTGTTTTTGTTTATCTTGAAATGTCAGGAAATGTGAAAATAAGTCGATAACGCAGTTCACGTAATGCAGATAATACAATCCTAAGCATAATTCGTTTACAATGACCATTGGATGCATTGGAGGGAACACAACATCACAATATGATATTGCCAATGAGTTTTGAAAAATGACATTGCAATATTATATATGATACAAAGTTGCACATTGGTTCTTTTTCCTTTTTCTTTTTTATTGGTAGTCTCATAGATAGAATATAACAAGATTGGAGAACACAGGGGTAGGACTGTATATTTACTTTCATCCATATAAATTGCCATTGTATGCCAATCCGAATACACCAAGATGGGAGGCTGAAAATAATATGAAGGGAGTTCAAGAAAAAATGGGACAACTAAATCTGGAATCATATATTAACACACAATCATACTGAAGAAAACTAGGTACACAATAGCAACAATTAATCAAATACATTGTAAATATCTGTTAAATACCATCTCTATTTTCTTTCTTTTTATGTTCGCTTGGTTGTGTTTCCTTAATTTTCCTTATATATTAAAAAATATATTAAAAAAATATTTTTCCCTTCCCTAACACCCTCTTCTTCTACTCCCATGTTTGCTTCCATGTTTCTTCTTTTTTTCTTTTAACTATTCTCTTTTACGTCCGTATACTAGTCTGTTCCAATATTACATCTCTAACCTATTCTCTTTTACGTCCGCATACTAGTCTTTTGCTAGGTATATTTTGTTATTATTGTTAATGGATTTTTTGCACTCACGAAATGTGGCAACTTGTTTGTTGAAAGTAATATCAAACCACCGGTACATTTATCTAGGTCCCCGTATGAAAGCGAACGAAATGGTGCTGCTCGTAGAGCTGAAGTGAACTTAATCGATAACCAATCGAAAGAGCAAAAATCTTTTTTTTCTCTTTGAATCTGTTGAACCTGAAGTTCCTGATAGGAGGAAATCACGTCGAAAAGAAAATCACGCCCGAGGATTAATACTACGCAAGATCCTCCAGGGTTCTAGACTACGTCAAATTCAAACACAATTGTTCCCTCCTCCCGCATCGAAATGGTCAAATGAGGTCATGCAGGCTACTTGGAGAAATCATTAAAAGGCGACGTAATGCTAAACGTTTTGTAGCAGTCGATGAACGGGAAAAGTTAGCGGGTGGCAGTTCAGCGTTTTTTTTTCCCCGATTAGTTACACCGTTGAATGCAGAAAGGCCACTATTACCAATTACAAAACAGAACAACACAAATCCCTTTCTGGCCAGCTAGGTTTCAAGTAGGTTGTAGTCGTAAAGTAATGAGACGAATAAGGTATGTGAGTTATTCTTGTAGATTCATTTTTTTTTCAAGCACTGAATGACAAAGTGAATTCATTAATTTTCGTTGCAATAAGACTTTGCATAAAGTAAGTTCATATGAAATGATAAGTTGGAAATAAAATTCCGCATAAGTAATTAGGATTGTACAGGTTGAGCATAGTTTTGGGATATGCAAACTTGGTTAAATCAAAGCAGGCAATATTTACTAAACCACATATTGATAAACAAACAAGAAGAAGAAAAAAAAAAAAACTCTAGCGCACCTGAACCGCTAGAAACACTAATGTTCGAAGAACAGTAGAAGAATCGTGCAGGTTTTGAGTGCATATTCCACCACATGTGCTGCTTATTACGGCCAAACTGTTTCAAATGCCACGTTTTACTTTCGTCTTAAGAATGCATTATAACTCATATGGTGCAAGGTTTCAGATATTACCACTGGCATGAATTTCAACGTTTATGAGAGCAAAATACGGGTTAATTATATTCGTTATCAGTTGCTTATTTCACATAATTTTGAAAGCAGCATCTCATATAACATCAATGAAGAAAATGCTCAGTGCCTGCAGCACTGTAACTGAAGTTGGTGTTTGGGGCTGCGATCCGAAAAATTTGCAGAACTTTGCGAATTGTAACATCGGTTATTTATTTTCATTGTAAATGTTTCCAGTACCTATGTATACTAACTGTAAGCATTTATTGATACAAAAGTAGCACAACCGACTCGTGCTGGCAACCTTTCGCCAGTATCAAATCCAAGAATATATGAAATCTGCTTCACGTTGTTTAATTACATTCGAAGTTATAGGAGTATAAAGAAATTTAGGGTTACCTGCAGCGAGTTTTTTCAAATGATCGAAAGCTTAATATTTGCTGTTTATTGTCACTACAATATCATTACCATTTGAAAATTCTACGATAAAACCGCTTAATAAAGATATTGCAATTAAACACAAAACCAACAATAGCTGGCAACCCTATCGTGTCTTTTCAACCAAATTTGGCCTGAATAATGTTTATGACAGGTTTCATTAATTGTATGAAATTCGTATTGATTTCATGACTGCACTGGAAGTTATAGTACAAAAAGTTTTATTTTCCTGAGTGAATTTTCAAAACCAAAGACACAAAAATTACCATAGCTGGTAGCACCAATCAAATTTTTCAACCAAATTTCCACCAAACAGAGATTAGAGTTAGGTTTTGTAGCATTTGCCCATTTGAATTTTGTTTCTAAAATTCACGGCAAACGACTTTTGATACGCATTGTATCAAAAGTCCTCTACTTGCCCTCTTACGGCACCTTGTTTTCGACAAATCGAAACACAAGCGATGTCGCTTCGAAAAATTCATTTTTCAAAACTAATTTACCGTATCAACGGTAAATTGTTTATGGCAAATTGCGATGCTGCGGCTGGGCTGTGAGGATGCAGCGCTTGGCTATGGACAGTCGGATGGCGGTCGTGGCGATAGGAGGCTGTGCGAGAGTCAGGCACGGACGATCGGGTATAAGTGCGGAAATTTTTTATAAGACTGATTGGAAAATGTCTGTAGCCCATCGGGAAAGTAACTTTTTGAATTTTTTGTCAGTCCCAAGTCGGTTGGTGAGAAACCGGAACGAGTGAAACACGCGATTATTCGACATTTGCACTACGGTGCTATCTATCGTGCAAAAAGACACGATCGCTGTTTGGAACTTGGTGTGCTAATTACTTTTGGATTATCGAAAAACCTAAACATTCTGTGCGGAAAACGCCGTGTTTGATGTATTCCCGAGAACCTATGTGTGTGATTGTTTGGTAGAAAGGTTGGCGATCACCTGGTGAAAATATAGGTGAATACAGACGAAAACTGGTAGCCGCTCAAGGCCCTCTAGTGTGGCGAACGGATAAATAAGTGATAAGTAGCAAACTATTATTATTATGAGGACTAGCTGTACGATTAAACATCTCGGTAAGAAAGAGAATGGAAATGCTGGGGTTGAACCACTAGTCAATATTAGTGGAGAAACACTAAAACACAAAACATTACAAATCTTACAATTTATAATTAAATTAAATTCAAAATACTGAGTCTGGACTAGAAATTCGTCCAACATTACGCGATCTACCTGAAGATTATAGTAGGGGGAAAAAAGATATTGCGAATTGCAGATCATAGCGATTTAGAGCCAGCTACGAATGCCTAGAAGTTAATGGCAGCTATACCATCCGAGCAACGTTTTGGCGAGAATCGTGTCGTTTTCCATTTCGACGAGGGTCCAATCAATTTTGTTCTTGACAGGAGCAACTACAAACAATTGCGTGATCTTGAGCTGTGTAAAATTATACGGCGTCCGTGCGGATCATCAATTTGGAGGAATGTTGTCACTATGCCGTCAGTGTCGTCGCCTGTTTGGCCTCGTTTTTGTATAATGGATGAATCACCCGAGGTGCATCGAACGATTTAAGCGCCATTCTGGTTCCGTTTTGGCAATGGAAAGTGTATTTTTGCTATCAAGCGTCGGTTCTAACAGACACGATAGTTATTGAGATTACATTTGGATTCTATTATGATGTGGCGCTAAAGAACTAGCTATTGGATATAGTGCATCCAAACGTCGAATGTTGTATTGAAATGATTTTGTTATGTTATTTAGATATTATTAGTTTCTTTTTGAATTTCGTCACCAATTTTAGAAAAAAAATGTTTTTCAGTACACAATGAAATTTTTGGAAGTAATTAGACAGATCTCGTAACATTTTGTTGATGTTGTCTAAGGTAACATGCTCTTTTGATTGTTTTCCAAGTGCAGTTCATACTCCACTCTGTACATTAAAGTGTTTGCGTTTTTTTTAAATATATTCTTCGTGGAATCAGTTCGATTTTGGTTCTTCATGTAAATGCAGTGGAAAATTTTCGTAACCGGGTGATTTGGTGGTAGTGCGATGATTTCGATTTTTTTTTGGTTGAGCATTTATCTCAGGGATGAATTATAGAGAAGCATAGAGGCATTTGAATGCAGTCTTAAGGGGTATCGAAGGTAATTCTTTTTCTTGTGTTTCCGTTAGTGCTATTCCCTTTGCGAATCTTGTGCGGTTTCCTTGACTTTTTACCCCACTCTTTTATTTGTTCTTTTGCTAACGGTTTTACTTGCCGTCGGCGAGACGGGAACAGGAACACACTATTACGAAGCGAATGAAACTCCTTGGTTTCGTTTGTTAACGCATTATTCACAACCTGCTTTCGAATGGATTTTTGAATGAGATTAGGCGCATTACATTTTTTTTTTTAAACACCTCCGGAGCTCCACTTGTAGTGATTCAAAGCTGACGGTAGGAGATCGTTTTTTAGTCGATTGGAACTCGCAATATTGATGATCAGTGACGATGATGTTAATGTAGGGATAAGATTCACTATTACAAACTCTACTATCTGTGGTTAGTTGGACTGGACCTTTAGTCGTACCCTCTCAACACCAATCAGGGTTTCTTTTGCGTTTTTTTGTTTTTTTTCGGTCTCATTTCATCAATTGAAAGTCCCAGGATAGTAGATCTGGAAGCCATACCTGTCAAAACCTCATAAGCCTGCAAAACGATCTCAAAGGCATATAGATGGTGATTATTAGGCCAACCCAACGTGTAATCCAATTTTTTTTTTTTGCATACGGTGTTCTATCCCCGATATATACTTAACTCTGTTACCTGTATTTCGAGATTTTCTTTCTGCATTTAGCGAGTTATACGGCATACTCTTGCAATGATCTTTGTTTATTGATATCTAAATTGTAAACTTAACTGAATTCTTTAACAGGAAAGAACAATAAAGAAAAAAAAAAAAAAAGAAAAAATTTATAACCTAGCAATGAATTTCGTGGTATGTTACGTGCATTTTTCTAGCAGTCATGTACCTTGAACTGGATGCGAAATCTGTTTAGTTACTATGATGTTCCTTGCTATTTTTTTTGGTTACATTAACAAAAACAAACACTTGAATTTAATTGAACATTCGTGACGTAGATTATTAGTTCGTTTTCAACATTGTTCCACATAAATTTACTTGCATTACTGGTTGTTAATTTAAGGAGAAAGTATATATAACTGGTGAAACGTATGTTTATTTACTATCAAGTAATGACGTTGGACTCTTTCTTTGTAAATAACGTATTTGAATTTGTTTTTTTTCTTGGAATAAATATTGAAATGAATTGATAAAAATTTAACCAAACGGCCTTCTTATTGGGCGAAGGCCCGAGAAGTTCTTTTCTTCTTTTTCAGGGTCCGCGTCTGGCCTGGCTGGCCAATGACTAAATAGTTTCGTGAATTTTTACCGGTATTTTCAGCATTTTTCTTAAAAGGGAGGGATATTGGCCAATTCTATGTAGATTTTGTGTTTTGATTAGATTTTTTTTTGGAATTTTTGGATATTATGGCCAATATCAGAGGGTGGAGGACCCCAGACCATCGGGGTCAGGGCTCCACTACCATCGGGGGCCCGGGGCTGTCTGCCTCACCCGGGTTCCTTGTAAAGGAGAGGTAGCGTTTTTTCCCATTTTTCCTTTTGTAGATTTTTCAAGTTTTGGCTCCGTGTTTTGTCACGAGCACTGGGTCTGCTTAGTCAGCCCATGTTGCAGAGCCTGGGTGGTTTCCTTTACGGAACTATGCCCCCTTTTGGTCCCTGGATATGTTTTCATATCAGTTTGCGGCTACGAAATTCATGACGGATGAATACTACGTAGCATCCCGTTTCTTGAGAGCCAACCATCCCCATTTGTTTAAAGAACCCACCCCAGCCGCAGCGAGCTAGCAAAGCGGCACCCCAGCATCCGTCGGGGTTGGTTAAAGGGTGCTCCGCTAATGCGGACGAGGGGCCTTCACGGCCATTTCTAGGGCACCCTGCTCTCGGGGCAATTCTTTTTTTTTGTTTTGCCTCTTGAATGGCACCAGCCATTCTCCTTTCAGACCTTAGCACTCTTGGTTCTGGACTTCGGTCTGGTTCTAAGTTGTGCTAAGGCCACTCCCACCTTCTTTATCGCTACAGTTTAGCTACTGTGTCAATTTCATGAAAATCCGGTAACCTATTCACATTTCATAGGGCAAAAAGCAGTTTTTTTTTCTTTGTAATTTTTCAAGATGGCACCACTGGCACGGACTTGCCCACAATTCAAAATCGCTCCTATCAAATCTAGTCTTACTTAAGTCCAATGCATTCGTGAGTTCCCGTGAACAGAAGTTTTTGATGCTAAAAATATAGGTTAACTGGGAGAGGGTTACCGTTCTTGTCTGACATGAAATTTCCAAAGTTTTATTATGAACGTGTAGATAAAACATAAGATTTATATACAGATTGGTTTTATTGTAAGAAACGGACATTTTTTTGAATATTCGATGGTTTGAATGTTTTCACTTCCAATTTTTTTTTTTCAAAATGAAGACACCAAAATTATCATAGCTGGCAGCTCCAACCGAATTTTTCGACCAAATTTCTACCAAACGTGGCTTAAAGTAAGGTCCAGCAATTAAACTTACACGTCAAAATCGAACGATTCAATCAGAATTTATAGGGCTAAAAACAGTTATCTTTTTTAGTGGTTTTTCAAGATGGCACCACTGGCACAGAATTGCCCGCATTTCAAAATCACTTCTATCAGACCTGGTCCTATTTAAGGTCAATACATGCTGTGAATTTCAAATAATTCTGCCCATCGGATCGTGAGTTTCCGTGAACAGAAGTTTTTGATGCTAAAAATATAGGTAAATTGGGCAAGGGTTGCCAGGCGTGCCCGTTATACCATATCTTTTTTTTTTTTTGGTTATGTAAACAAAGCACAAGATTTACATATGAAAGGCTTATTTTTGAAGAAACGGCATTTTTTCAAGAGAGACGATGATTTGGAGGTTTTCACTTTCAGTGCCTGCCCTAGCTACAGGGTTGCCAGCACGCTCATTAAAAGCCACATAAATCTACAACTAAATAATATCAATATGTCCTGAAAATTTGGTAATGATTGAATAGCTCTGTCAAAAGTTATCGAAATTTAAAAATTTTCAAATTTTCCCGTCCTCTTTTTAGGCACCCAGCGCACACATAGGGTTAAAAAATTCCAAAGCATTATCCGATTCATATGTAAAACACGTTAGAAATTTATTTTATTAACTTTATTTTTGCGAAAATCATTTGTGCACGAAATAATAGGTATATTAAAAATATCACTTAAATGCCCGCCGGCGCGAAAAGGTTTACAATAACTGACATTTAAAGAGACCTGGACCTATTCTGCATATACACCAATGTATTCTGAAAGTTTCAGCTCAATCGAATGGCGCGTTCCCGAGATTATCTCACTGAAATTTTTTGTACATATATATATATATATATATAGAAATATGAATTTTTGGCCGAATCGATTTTAATACTAATGTTCTTCGAACATTAGTAAAAAACAAAAAACAGAAGATTCACCACGCGTGAGACATGCATCATGTTCAATCTAACAGTATGTCCTATGCAAAATCCGATGTCTGGAGTAATGATTGCTAAAATCGTATCAAAAAAAAAAATATCATATAAGAGATTGAATTTTAATTTAGAAGCGGCTATGTCCGGCTTTTACAGATCTTGCAGGTTGTTCTGCTTTAATTTTTTTTATCATAATTTAATGCGATTTTGTCCTTTTGGTGCACTTAACCAGCGAAACTAATACTTTAGTTAGCAGTTATGAGAAGTCGGATTGTATTGTCAGGAATATAAATTTGTCTATCCATGTTGGGTCTTATATCATCAGACCTTTCAAAGAATTAATATGAAGGCTCTTTTGCCAATCTTATTTAGCTGCCTGCATTGTACTGTATAATGTACAGCCAACCAGCAGCGTCCTCGGCACGGTATTCACATGCTATTGCGTCCCTATAAATAACTTGTCATGGGCTCAGCCTACACCGATATTTACTACGATGCATCCTAGTAAGTAATTTTGAACATAGCTTACCTTAAGTACATTACCCGATTGTGTTGGTCGGATTAGAACTATTTAAAGACATTTTTATATTCCAAATAGTTTTAATTATAATTTGTGTTTTATTGAACGTTTTCCTAGTAATTTAAGCCTCAATCGTTCCACGTTGTGATAAACAAGCTCGCGTTGGAAATCATAAATTTCAAGGTGATTACTTAGTACCTCGCAGGTTTCGCTTGACGAAAACCACCCAATTTATACCAACTATTGTGCTGAACACAAACAATAATATCAAAAAGTAAAAACTGAAATGCCCGGTTTTTTTGTTCTATTGAAAGAAACACCTCTGCAGGTGTATGCAAAGCAGAAATTCGTTCTCCCACCAGCTTAATGTAATGCTTGCTTATCGCAATTATAAGAATGTACAATTGTTAGCATAAATGAATAGCTACGAGTATTTGTGAAGAATTCCGCCATTTTTTTGGAAGCGTAATAATAATGAATTGTTAAACGTTGAAACCGAGGTCTTCTTATTGGGCGAAAGCCCAAGAAGTTCTTTTCTTCTTTTCAGGGTCCGCGTCTGGCCTGGCTGGCCAATGAATAAATAGTGTGTTTTTTGTGATTTTCCGCTTTTCTTTTAAGGGAGGGATATTGGCCCAACATAACAGTTAGCTTTAGTTTGTATTCGTTTTTTGAATTTTGATAACGGCCAATATCAGTGGGTGGAGGACCCCAGACCATCGGGGTCAGGGCTCCACTACCATCTGGGGCCCGGGGCTGTCTGTCTCACCCGGGTTCCTCTGAAGCGAGAGGTAGCGCGTTTTCCTTCTCCCGTTTTAGATTTTCAATTTTCTGGCTCCGTGCGTTGTCACGAGCACTGGGTCTGCTTAGTCAGCCCATGTTGCAGAGCCTGGGTGGTTTCCTTTACGGAACTATGCCCCCTTTTGTCCCTGGGTATTTTTATATACCAGTTTGCGGCTACGAATTCATGACGGATGAATACTACGTAGCATCCCGTTTCTTAGAGAGCAAACCACCCCCATTGTTTAAAGAACCCACCCCAGCCGCAGCGAGCTAGCAAAGCGGCACCCCAGCATCCGTCGTGGTTGGTTAAAGGGTGCTCCGCTATTGCGGACGAGAGGCCTTCACGGCCATTTCTAGGGCACCCTGCTCTCGGGGCAATTCTTTTTTTTTTGTTTTGCCTCTTAAATGGCATTAGCCATTCCACTTTTTGACCTTAGCACTCTTGGTTCTGGACTTCGGTCTGGTTCTAGGTTGTGCTAAGGCCCCTATCAATCATCGTTTTCGCTACATAATAAAAATTAATATGCTATAGCTCCATTTTTCGTGATACGGACTAACTTCGCAACGAATTCGCATGTTTAATACAGTCGATGAAGACTGAGAGATTAAGTTTTAGATGTTCGATCTAGAAAAGGATAGATATATAGTTATCATAAATAAAATGTAGTCGGAGGAGGAGTGTTCACCTCGCGGCCATATTTTGGTGCCCTTCAGCGATGTATTCACGACGGAGTGGCTACGGTCAATCATTTTGAGGATTTACGGAGATCATCCAGACTTAAATGCAGTTGAAGAGACATCCGTGCCTAAGCTTGTTACGGAACCGTTAAAGAGACGGAGCCCCAATGTAAAAGCTTTCACCTGGAGATTGTTCTAGGCGGTCAAATTTGAAGATCAATCGGTCGAACCTGATCTAATCGAAGCAGCAAAAACAGTGCTGGTGCTGGAAATCGATCCGGAGCGCGCGGATTAGATAGGGTCCAACAAAGAGTTGATCCACTGAAGAAAGTGACAGAGGAAAACCGAAAGCGAATCTGCACCAAAGTAGAGCTGATCAATCTACTTCGGCACCTGAGTCGAGCTGTGCTAATTGATATTACCGTGTCAACTCCAAGTAAAATGGAGTGCGTCCCAAGGTTGCAGGTTTCTGTCCTACTGTTGGTCTCGGACCACTAATGGTTATTCTGGAATATTGGTAGCTCTGAAATCGTACCTAAAAAAGTTTGAAACCCGAGAACAGCACACTGGGAAGTTTACTCCAGAAAAACAATGAGACATCTCAGGGAACTAGATGACCTTGATCTGATGAACACAGGACAAACTATCAAGCAATCGAACCGTTTAATAGAAATCTTAATGGTAGATTTCAAAGACGTGTGTCGAGAAAACTCCGTCAAGTATTTCTACTTTACTTTACTTATTTTTACTGCCCTAACTCACGGAAACTAGAAGCCCCGCACGAAGGATGTTTGGGAATGTTGAACACTGGGACCGATATAAGCAGGAGTTATCGCTCTCCAAAAACAAGATATGACGGACCAAATGCGACTCATGGAGGAATTTCTGTGAGACCGGTGAAAGCAATACAGAAGTTGCCAGAATCACGAAGGTCCTAAATGTTAAGCCCGGTCCAGACGCTAGGTTTTGCACAACGATTTATCTGCGCAGTCAAAACGTAGCAAAAATAAAGAGCGTCCAGATTATGCATATCTGTATTAATTTTAGCGCAGTTTTAGTGGCGTCACCATGGAGGAAGTACTACTCTGGTCAATTTTCGCATGTCTCGTGAAGAAAAGGAAACAAATGGAACATATCCAAAGAACTCAGCGTTCACAGTGGTCGAGGAAATGGCTTCTAAAAAGACAGCACTTGTCTCACATTAAATTACTGCGTGAATTAAGTATTGAACCTAATGATTGGCGGAACTACTTGAGAATGGACATAGACACATATATTCAAATTGGAATTAGTGAAACCATATATCACAAAAGAAAATACTTGTATGTGTAAAATACTTTCGTACAAGGCAATAAACTCAGTCAGAAACTCCCGTGAACATTGTCGAAGGTTTACCATTTGCTAAAAATGAATAAAAAACGTAGCTAATCGTCCACACGTAACGACTTGTCGGCACAATTCACGGATAACTATGCCTAACCACCTCAGTTATCGCTGCAACTCTACCGTCTCCGCGCAGTTCTCAAAATTGCACAGTTTTCCTATCCACACGCAACGTTTTATCTGCAACGTTTAACCCTCCGAGAACACACCTATTTTTTCGATCATCGAGAACAATTGGGGTCAAATTGTCCCCAACCACTTTTGAACGTCTATAGAATGGCCGCCACTGAAGATTTTCATTTGAAAAAATTTGTAAGTATTGTTTGAGACCTCTTTTAGTAGTTTTCATGCATTAGAAGTGCCTTAAATGTCCTGAACATACCCAGAAAAATTCGACAAAAAACAGTTTTGTCGAAAATCAGCTTTTTTACAAAAAAAAATCGTAACTTATTTCATTTTCAATATTTTTGGCTAAACATTTAAGTGGATGCTTTCAAGATATGACAAAATTATAAAAAAGTTAGCCCTATAGTGGCCCTTGAAAAAAAGTTATTTATTTTGTATATTTACGGTGGCGATTGGGAAGATTTTAAAATTTGCATATTTAAAAAAAGTCATAACTTTGTCAATTTTTAATATTTTGAGCTGAAAATGTATATGGATACTTTCCAGACATAGTAAAATAATAAAAAAAATTAGCCCTATATAATGGGTTGCAAAAAAGGTATAATCTTCTGAATAATCAGATTCTGATTGCTCTGAGACATGGTCGTCTTCGGAGGAATCAATGTAGCCAAAATTGTTATCATTGTCTTCAGCTAACAAATTATTGCGAACAGTAGATCGCAGATTATACGCTTTATTGCTAAAAAAAACAAAAAAAAACACTTGTATACTTATTTTTTGGCTTTTTTAAATTAATCTGTCGATTTATAAAGTAAAAAAAAATTTGAGTTTTTACCTCAAAATTGACGTCGAATACAGATGGGGTCTATTTGACCCCCTGATCTGCTTCAAAGGCTTTTCAATGACAACTAACGATTTGGGGCTGGAAGCGAACGGTGTAAACTTATAGTCAAGACACAGAAATATATTTAGGAGCCTATAGTACTCCTTTTTTCGCGCAGGCCTAAGCGCTGTGATCGGTCTGTGTTTTCGGAGGGTTAAGACTGTGCAGATAAAACGTTGTACAAAACGTAGCGTCTGGACCGGGCATAACTCCTGACGTACCTACATTTCTACGTGGGGAAAAAGGGATATCGCTGGTAGATTCGCTACTTTTGAAACAGGAAAACACTAAAAGTAGCAGCATGTAGTCTAGGTATAAGAAAAAAGGAGTAAATAGGACTTTTGCATTGCGCCGCGAAAAGGAAAGACGTGTGCATTTTCATTTCGCCGAGACATGGGGACTGGACAGTGGGCTGGACATGCTACTGGCAACTCACTTCCCGGACAAGACGACATCGCGGAATAATCAGTTGCAAACAATCCATCGACCGGCCGAGCAAGGAAGAAATAGATGAGGTTAAAATTGATTGGACTATAAGCATATTTCGACCTTACAAAGCCTTGATGGATTATCTCCTATCAAGCTCTAAAGAAAAGACAGAACTATCACCCCTAATCTGCAGCATATTTTCACAGCAGGCCTTTGTGTCGGTTTGGAGCCACACAAAGAGGACCATAACGCCCCTTGTTTGGATCCTCACGGACAACGAGATGCTGGAGAATTTGAGGGCCAGTTTTCGTGTGCCAACCTACCTACTCGAATACCTGTGATCTTAAGCATCGAGTGGTCTACTATGTATTCACAAGTGTAGTGAGGCCGAAGCAGCAGAGAGCAAGACTAATATCAAGGAGCTAACAAGAGTGCAAATATTAGTTTGCATAAGTATCACGGGTGCATTAAGAACCACCAACACAGCCGGGTTGGGAATGATTCTGAGCCTCTGGATCGGTTCATCCTTAGAAACGCATACATAACGGTATTACGCGATAATAAGGGTAATAGACATGTGGTACGATTCAAATTAATGGGTCCAGAGCAGTATTCTTACAGCTTACCGGAGACGATATGGGCTCTTTCCTGAGAGCACGGACCACGTAAGCAAAATATTATACCTTGGCGGGAACTTTCAGGTCAAGATACTCACATGAACAGACTGGACGATGAAGGAAGTAACCACTGACGTGTGGATTTACATGGACGGGTCAATGACGGACGCAGGAGTTGGCTCGGGCGTTTATTCAACAGATTTGAGCCTTCACCAGTGGTATAGACTGTTAGACCATGCTACTGTCTTTCAGTCTGAAGTATACGCAAGGCAGTTAAGTTTATTAGCAGAACCTCAACCAAACTAACAACGAGAAATTAACGCATGCAGAGTGCTGCCAACAAAAAGTGAAAGCATACTCCTAGTCAGATTATATGAGTGCTAGGGCATAGCAAGGTCATAGGCAACGAAAAAGCTGGTTAATTAACGAGGAGAGGTCCAGAAGGTAGAAACAGCCTATGTATTACTGTACCACGGTCAATTGCTCACATCGCAAACAAACTAGATGTGGCCAAATCGGTTGAATTAAAGATTTAAACAAAAACAGGAAACTGCTCAAGCTCAGCTGAAACTGCTTGAGAGCGACGGTTGGCTTGTTCACAGGACACTACCTTACTGCATATGATGCGAATACAATAGGACTGACATCCATCAAGATAGAAGATGACATCATCGAGTCCAGCCCTAAATAATAAATGCCTCGAAATTTTAGGTTTTTACAGCTTTCAAGAGCTAGCAGAGGTGACTAGGGCCGTTACGTTAAGTCCGTTGATTCAATTTAGTGGAGTGATCACTTGACAGCTCTTATTAGCCAGCGGAGGGTGGCAAAGGGGTCGTCTTCTATAGCCTAATGACAGTTTTGCGCATATGACGAATAAAGTATCACAGCAAGCATAGCCACACAGGGAAGCAGATTTGAATAAGTATTAAGAGGTTTGGGCTTGGAATTTTTTAGAGCATCAAATTAAATCAAAAATAGTGAGAGCACTGTACTTGATCCTCGAAAATTACCCCAAAATTATTCACATGACAATTTCAAATTATTTCAATATTCACATTTCCATTATAAGTATATAGAGCTTTTTCTGTTTTTGACTCGTGCAAATTCATTTGACGATCGTAATTTTTTCAATACAAGGACTTCAAATTTGCAGTCTTACACAAATGCTTAATAGTACATTTGAAATCAAATAAATTATAAACTTGTGAGATCGATATTAAACGTCCTACTTCATTGAGGAGTAGTGGACAAATTATATATTGTGTTTAAGTTCTATGAGAACCAAGAGCATAATTTGTGATTCATTTCAGGACTAACGGTATACAGGATATACAATGCCAAATTTCCTAGGAACACGCAAAGTATTATCTATAGTATTATCTATGAAGATTCTTCGACATGTCATACGCAGTCTTATTTATAATTTCATGCATGCACTTGTAATAAATAGCAATAAAGATTTTAAGTCGGAAGATACAATACATTGCACTTTTTTTTCTTCGTTTTCAATCGTTTTAATTTAGCTTAATTCTACAGTAGTTCACTAACCCAATTTTTCTAATTTATGTATTTCACGGTTTTGCAAGATTATTTTATTTTCATTATAATTATCCTATTATTTCATTCGTTCTTATGCAAATTAAGTATTATTTCATTAATTTCCTTCAATTCAAGTATTGCTGTCAATTGTACCTAGATATTATTTTCTATTTCAATTATTTTCTAAACTTATCCTGTAAATGTTACCTCCGTATAAGCTGTAGCCATTTTTCTCTCGTCAAAGCTTTAATTTTCAAAGAATTTCCACTCGGAATGATAAAAAAAAATCCTTTCTTCTCAGGTTTTGCCTATTTCAAACGTTCAGTTTCGGGTTTAGTTTTAATTGCATGTGATCTTGGTGATGAATAGTAATTATATGTTTCCGGTACATGGTGGAATGGGTCTTTGTCATTTGAACCATTTTAAAGCTCTTTTAAGGCGATTTTATCATTCGAGAAAATTAACATTTCAACCGTTCAAATGTATGAGTTTCAATCAACTCAATTTCAACATTTATTTCATATTTGGCATATCGCATATTAAGTTATGCTAATAATATCTAAAGTTAGTGGAAGCATTCTCTATTGTTCTTAATATCTCAAAGCGGTTGAGTTTTGATAGTAAAAATTCAATAAATTTTTCAAAAGATGCTATCGATTAAAATAAATTCAATAGATTGGCACAAGAACATTAACAATGGCCAGGAGGAAACATGAAATTAAATTTTTAGTGCAATTTTGTAGTAGCAACTAACATACAAATAAATAGGAAAATTGTTAAAGCATCCGTACTTTTTCGCATTTAGAATATCAGAAGTTAAAAAACCCATTTGAATTGAAACTTTGGCAGCGTAGAGTAGAGCACTTTAGAAATCGTTGTTTCGGATTCAGCATTTTGTTTGGAAATTTAGTTTTCACATAGTTCATAGCTTCAACAATATTTTCATACGGACGCAATAATACGTACGTATTCATTTAAACCTACTTATTGACTATAATTTTAAATAATAGTATTTATTCATTTGGGCAGTGAATTGATCGAGTTTATTTTTACTTTTTTGCTGAAGTGCATGTACAAATTGATTTAATGGTATTTATCACTTCGAATATTTTGCAATAGCATGAGTAGGATTTATTGTTTTTAAACATGACAATGAATATACATACCATTTATATTAACAGAAATGATTTTATATAATTTTTTAAATAATTTTAATTTTAAAATATATACGTGTCAAATTATATAATAGATTGAATGCAATAATATGTTTACAATGGCAGAACTGCAGATTTACTTATTTATTAATTTATTATTGTCTGCATCAACAGATACATATCCCATTAAAGTTTAGACAAGGAATAAATTCAAAAGTATATAAAGAAAAATACACAAAAATTCAAAAAAAAAAAAAAATTAATTTATCGATCAATATAAATTTATATGAACATTCAATAAAATCATACACAAAGCAGTAAATGAAAAAGAATCGAAATATTTGTATTGCGATAAAATTAGATAATTATTAAACAAGTTATTCATAAATTTATGCAGTAAGATAAAACATTTGCGCTTGAATTAATTTTAAAAAACTCTAGCGCACCTGAACCGCTAGAAAACTAATTTTCGAAGAAATTGTCTTTGAGTGACAAAAAAGTGTGGAAAGACGTAATACACTGTTTTTTTATATCATATCAAACATTCCTTATCCAAAGCAATAAAACTCAACTACAACACATATAATTCAGTGCTGGCCACACTTTCCGAACAAAGCAGCAATAAGTTTACCACAACAAGATCATACTCAAATCAACGTATCCTTTGAATTTCGTTCTCTTCGCAGGATTTCATCGAAGGTTTCAGCGGTTAAACGTTGTTTGAGGCTGCCATCCGAAAAATGTTCAAAACTCGAAAAATTTAAAAAAGAATTCCTTATTTTTATTGCAAATGCTTTGCATATGAGAACGTTGTTTGAAGCATCTGTTGGTGTAATATTTACGGAAATGGCTAATGCTGGTTAGCCTGTTTCAACAGCAAAGCATAATACATACCAAGTCTGCTTCACGTTAAGTTAAACCCAACCAGTAAATTTCGTTTCGATTGAATCACTGCGCTGGAAGTTATACGGGTAAAAAGAATTTTAGGGTTACCACCCTCAAAACTTTTCAAATTTTTAAAACGTTAATATTTGTTGTTAATTTTTATTGCAGGATCATTTCGATTTGGAAATCTAATGACATAATCGCTCAGTAAAGAAATTAAACAAAATTACAAAAATGGTCATAGCTGGCAGCCCTTTCATGATTTTGGTACGAAATTTTTATGACATTTGGTTCACATTAAAGTCCATTTACTGCGTGAACTTCGTTCTGATTTTTACACTGGACCGGAAGTTATAGGGAAAAAAGCTTTATTTTGCTGAGCAAATTTGCAAGATTTAGGAGACAAAAATCACCATAGCTGGTAACTCTATTCTAATTTTTCAGCCAAATTTTCATCCAAGGTTACGTTAAAGTAAGATCCAAGTATTGGATGAATCTTGTAAAAATCTGATGGCTGAATCGGAAGTTATAGGCCAAAAACCGGTTTTTTTTCTGAGTGATTTTTCAAGATGATACCACTGGCACAGGGTTGCCCGCATTTCAAAATCACTTCTATCAGACCTGGTCCTAGCTAATACCAACATGTCCTGTAAATTTCATTATGATCGGATAATCCGGTCGTCAGTTCTCGTGAACAGAACTTTCGAGTGCTGAAAATAGAGGTAATTTGGTGATGGGTTGCCGTTCTTGTGCAAATCGGAATTTTGAAAATTTTAATTTGACATGATGGACAAAGGTTAAAATTTATCAATGATCTGATTTTTTTGTCAAAAATCAAAAATTTTTCAGGAAGGTCAATGATTTGAAGGTTTTTTATTCAGGAGCCTGCCGTAGCTACAAGGTTACCCGCACTATCTTCAAAATCCACATGTGCTAAATTTTAGTCAACATAAATACGCTCTGCAAATTTCACGATGATCCATTGTTTTTCTTAGAAGTACTGACAAATCAAAATTTGACAAAAAATCCTTGCCTACTTTTAGGCACCCCGCTGCCACACACGGCTCACAATTTCCAATTTTTTATCATACACAATTTCATTCCCAATACTTTTCTTTAACAAAACTTTACACTGCTTGGAAATATAGGAGTACCTCAAAATTCGCTAAAACGCTCGCCGCCGCCAAAAGGTTTAGAATATCTGAATTTGAGAAAATTGTGGACCTACCTACTATATGCATCTACGTTCTCCGAAAATTTCAGCTCAATCGAATCGGCCACTCCAGAGATTATCTACCTTAATCATTTTGCTGATATATATATATATATATATATATATATATATATATATATATATATATATATATATATATATATATATATATATATATATATATATATATATAAAGAAATATGAATTTTCGGCGAAACGAGTTTAATACTATTGTTCTTCGAACATTAGTAAAAATGTGTAAAGAAACCGGAAGATGACCAATATTTAGACAATATTCTATAGGTTAGCGTAAGAGGGGAGAAGAAAAATCGGTATAAGTTCACGCAAACAGCGTGTTAAAGGTAAATAAATAACTGGTAAAGCTAAGAATACTCTACGCCACAGAAGGATAAGAATTTCTAGGATGGAGAGACGTGTGCTATATATTTAGGGGATTCGTAATTTAGGGAATAGGAAGCAAGTATATATGCGTTCAACAGACTCAACAGCCTCAAGTAACTATATGAGGACACCAGATTTGGCAAGAATGCAAGAAGACACTGTATTAAATACACGACATTTCCTGAAAATATTCGTTTTCATGCGTGCTCAATTTGCATGGAAATACAAATTCGCATAACCATCAGAGCGAATTTCCTTGTAAATTGAGCATGCAATACGAATGAAGGTATTTCGAGGAAAAACCAGCGCTGCGAATCGAGGAATTCCTTGAAATATCGACGGGCCTGAGAACGTTGCATTTGACATTCTCAGAACTCGCTCGTGAGTCTGGGAATGTTGAGTTCAAGCATTCTCAGAACTAGCTGCTATGCAACGTATTGAGACGGGACTAGCAGGCGAGTTGCTGGGGTAAACGGGAGTATGATTGGAATCGTGTCGAGAACAAGACGGTCGACGACGTGAGATAAAGGATCGTTCCGTTGTGGCTTGTGGCGGGTTTGGCTGTCGGATGGTGAAATTTCGAGCGAAGTAGAAGGCAATAAAGTGAGTTTTGAAAAAGAAAAGTGAAGTGCATTAAGTGTCGGATCGGGATAAAATTCCAGATATCAGCTTCGAGAAGCTGAGGATTACAAGAATCCTATCGCGTGTGAGTGATATAACTCCACCAACAGTAAAACTCCGAAATAAGACCACGGTTCTTGCGAAAATTGAAGAAAGCATACAAACTCCAAGACACTTCCATCCAGTGATAGATCGTGTCAACATACAGTTTTGTGCGTCCAACCCGAAATTAAGATCTCTATTAGCCAACCCTTTTTCGAAAGTGTTCCGTAAGCTGGCCTGCGTCTGTGTGAAGACTTCGATGTATGAAAAGTGATAAAATTCGGTTATCAAAGAAAAAGTTTCAAATCTGTAGTACAGAATCTGCCTCCTCCACAAACACCATTGTGACTGTACCATTATCCAGCACTGGTACCACACGGGTCAAGTCCACAGTGAAGTGGGCTACGCCATGGTGCGTGTGGATCGATGTAGATCGTGACAGGCAGTCTTTGTTTAGACATTGAGCATTGTGTATCGAGTGCGAGTTACCAAATAAAGAATTATAAAACTAAAATAATCTGTTTGTGAATCTATCTTACAACTCAGGTGTGGGGTAATACCTACAATGTCTACAAGGAAGACAAGTAGGAAAATCGTGGCATTAGCCACAAATGAGGAAGGAGTAGAAGAGGCCGCACGAGGTCCGCGAGTGCGAGACACTGCTCTCGGGAAAAGAGTGTTCGTCGCCATTCTCTGAGCTGGACGACCGAAAGTGGATGGAGGAGGCTTCTGCCCAGGATATGAAACGGTTGGAGGAGGAGGACGCAGAAATAGAACGCCGTACACTTCTTTTGAGCAAAAGGCATGAGCTTGCCTTACTGCAACGGAAGGTCCTCGAAATGAAGGAGCAAAACGACGCCTGGCAGAAGACCAAGATGGCTGCTAGGGACGTTGTTAAAACAGATGCCAATACTGGGAAAGCCGATAGCATAAGTGCTACTGGGAAGACCAACACCGCTGTCACCCCGGATGCCCCGCTCGTCAACAACGCAGGGAATGCAGTCAACACTGCTCGAGTCGTTGATGCTGCTGTCATAACCGCCGCCATCGAAGCCGCCATTAGTGCGGTAATGATTAATTCTAATGTTTCCACTACTGCTGTCACTGTTGACGCCGCCACTATTGTTGCTGCTACTGCTGATGCCGCCGGCGCTGTCACTACTGCCACTGCCGCCGATGCTGATTCGATTGTTAACGATGCTCTGATTGATCCTGCTGCCACTGCTGCCCCGTTTACTACTGCCGTTGACTTGCCTGCTGCCACTTCGTCTATTACTACTGCTGCCCCACTTACTACTGCCGCCGTCCCGTTCGCTGCTGCTACTGCTTCGTTCACTGCTGTTGAAACCAGGGAGGAAAATTTCAATCTTTCAGCCGATGAAGTGAGTTTACCAAGGAACACAGGTGCTATTCGAAAAAATAAAGGTGAAGCTCACCTAACTGTTGTTTCTGAAGTGGGAAAAGAGACTAAGAGGTTTGCTGTTGCGCCGAGAATCGATTATCTCGACATACAACCGGCGTTACCTGTGTTTTCGGGAGAGAGCGCCCAGCAGCCAGTCCGGTTCTTTTTTGCGGATTTTGAAGAGACACTTCAGCTGATTGAAATAGATGACTATAAAAAGTTGATTTATCTGAAAAAGTCACTGACAGGTTCTGCCCAGGAATACGCGAGGTTAACTCACGCTAAGACGTACGACGAGCTCAAAAGTGAACTAATTCGGGAATTTGAGATGGTTGCCTCAATCGAAGAGATATATCGCCAACTTAGAAACATGAGATGGAACCAAGCCGCTGAACCACTGCATCGTTTCATTTTAAAGATGCAAAATGCCGCCAAAACCTGTAGCGTCAGTGAGGAAAAGATCATTGATATTATTACCGAAACACTGCGGAGTAGCGGTTTCAACTCGACGCCCTTGCTTGGAAGTAATACATTGGAGGATCTCAAAAGACGAGCCCATAGATATGGGAATCTAATAAAGCAGCGGTCTTCGTTTGTTCGACAGAGCCCGAATGTTGTTCGGTCACAATGGGATTTAACGCGTCCATTTGCTACTAGGAGTGGACCATTGCCGAATGTTAATCGTGGAATTATGCCTGATACTCGTTCGACGTCAACAAATCAACGATCTGTGTCCGTGCTCACTTCAAAACAAACTACAAGTGATGAAGCAGAGGTTCGATGTTTTAACTGCTCTTTAATGGGCCACTATCAATCGAAATGCCCATATGGAAAGCGCCCTGTAGGAAGCTGTTTTCGTTGTTGGGAGGTAGGACACGATCCGCACCGATGTCCGAATCCCAAAAAACTACTGCAGTTGAATCCCGCAGCCACGAAATCACGATTATCATCTATGCCAAACGAGTCAATGTGTGCGATGCCCGAGTCCGAATACGAAGATTACAATAACCGACTAGACGTCTCAAATCTGGTAAGTGTCACATTTAATAATGCATCTGAGCACGAAGAAACCCGACGACTTATCACATGTCTTTCATTATTCGACACCGGCAGCCCTGTTAGTTTTATAAATCGAGCGCTAGTACCGAAGAATATATTGTTAGCCGAAGAGAAGCCGTCATTTCGAGGGTTAGGAGGAAGTTCAATCGAAGTATGTGGAACAGTCGTAACAACCATAGGTTATCGAAAAAAAGCTACCATCATGAAACTACACGTAATAAATAACTGCAGCACCGTGTGTAACCTAATCTTAGGCCGAGTTTTTCAAAAAAAAAAAAAAAAAAAAAAAAAAAAAAGTCCGGTGTTTTTCTTTGTGCTCAGACGGGTGTTTTAAATATATTGGAAAGATTTGATTTAGTACGTAAGGGAAAAATTGATAAAGCGTTGCCACCTCAGCCTGCCTCAACCGTTTCAGATGAAAGTTTACCAGACATTTTTAGTATTGAAATTGATAAGCCTATAAGTCTCCCCGAAATCAATAAGGACCTTTCTCAAAGCGAAATGAATTAATTATTGTCCATTATTGAGCAGAAATACGTTTGTCGTCGAGAAGTAGAAATAAAACCGTTGGACTATGAAATGCATATTCACTTAAATTCAGATGTTCCTTTCCACTGTCCACCGAGAAGATTATCGGTGCGGGAAAAAGATGAAGTCAAGCGGATTACAGATGAACTATTGCGTGAGGGTATCATTCGACCAAATAGTTCTCCTTATGCCTCTGCTGTCGTACTAGTGAAGAAAAAAAATGGACAGACGCGTATGTGTATTGATTACCGAGGCTTAAATAAACTTACAAAAAGAGATAATTACCCGTTGCCGCTGATAGAAGACTGTTTGGAGTATTTAGAAGGAAAACGATTCTTCTCAGTCTTAGATCTAAAAAGTGGGTTCCATCAGGTACATGTTGGTAGCAGTCATCAGATGAATAGGGGGAATAACACGGAGAAGCAATTTTCACGTGCCGTAACTATTCAGGCTGATGGAAGTGTGATCTTAACCTCCTCGCGGTGCTGCCGGTAACAATCTTCCGTGAAAGAAAGATTGGCTAATATTATTCACGCTTTGGGGAGTCAACCCCTAAGGAAAAAACCCCAAGCCAGTGGTGGAACAGCATATGCCGAGGGCTGAATGGCTGCTGGGTGAAGCAGTCGATAATATGCGAATTCGGGTGTCGGATGGCAAGAGCCCGTCTAATTTGATGCCTAAGCCGGGATACAGAGGATAATACGGCTGGTCTTTTATATTCCTCTTACTCGTGGGACCAAAATTGAAGGTACTATAAAAAACAAAAAGGAGGGGGCTGCCTTAAGTGCCCCAAATCTAAACGCCCCAGAGCCTTCCATCAGTGGAGCTGCAGTGCTCCCCAGTGAATCCTCAAAGGAATTAAAGGAACATATGAAGCCCAAAGCCCAAGAGGATTCCGAGCAACAAAGGCACAAGAAGGGCAAAAGCAAGAGGAGAGTCGAATATAGCTCCACACCAAAAAACAAAGGTGGACCAGGCGGAGATCAAACATCTCAGCCAGCTTCACAAAAAGGGAGAGGCAAACCGGAAGAAGTAAAGGCAGCAGAGGCTCCCGCAGCCTCCCCCTCTACGTCTGACGGTGGATCCTCGATGCAAATCGTGCAGGAGCTCTCGCGCAGTATGGAAGCACTTAACATGACTTCGCAGGAGGCATCGAAAGATACTCCAAAAAAGAAGAACATGAGCGGTGCGGCCAGAAAGCGCATGAAGTTCTTCATACGAAAAGGTATGTCTACAGAAGAGGCTAGGGAAAAGGCCCTCCTAACAAAGGCCCCAGAGGCCAATAGGAAAAGGCCTAGACCCAAGGATGGCACTCCTGAAGACAATCACCCAAAGAAAATTAGGGGCACCGACGTGGCCCCAAAACACTGTGAACCCAGCAAAAGGCAACGACAAGTAACTTACAGCGGAGCCTTGCAGGGTGTAAAAATGGCGGTCATGATAAAAGACTTTCCCCAGGGACTTCTCACGACCGACCAAATGGACCAAATACAAAATGCCCTGGAGGAGCGGATACTGGCCGAGGTAGGAAGAGGCGTTGCCCCTCACTTCCTCAGCATCACCTGCAAAGTAGGTTACGTGTCCCTCCACTGTAAGGACAAACCAACGGCGGAGTGGATAAGGGCGGAAGCCCAGAATATAAAGCCGTGGGAAGGAGCTAACTTATGGGCCACGGAGGAATCCCTGATTCCTAATTCTAAGACCCTTGTTGGCTATTTCCCAAATGCAGCGGATCTGCCTACGGAGAGGATCCTGGCCTTCGTAGAACGCCAGAATGAGGACCTCAATGTCAAGTCCTGGAGAGCCCTCTTCAGGGAAAATAAAGGCAAGTGCGCCATGCTTGTAGTAGCGGCGGACCAGGCCTCTGCTACCAAAATAGCAGACGGAGACGGCAACATTAGCTTTCGCTTTGGGCAAGTTAAGTTGAACGTCAAAAAGTCAGGCGGGAAAACACCGGAGCCTGTGGTCACTCCAACCACCAATACGGAGGGCAGTGGAACCGGCATGGAGGCAACATCAGGTCCCAGCGGTTCCCAACTAAGCGCAAAAAGGGAATGAGGTGTCTACAGGTGAACCTGCATCATGCCAAAGCTGCCTCGGCGGAAGTAAGCAGCAGGTTTGCCTCGGGCACCTATAAATTGGGGCTAATACAAGAGCCCTGGGTAAATAAAGGCAGAATAAATGGCCTGAACACAAAAAATAGTAAGTTAATTTGGGCCGCAGGGGAAGAAAACCCGAGGGCGGCGATAATAATTAACACAAATATTAACTTTCTTCTGATTCCAGAATACACAAATAGGGACACAGTGGCGGTCCAAGTTCAGGTCCCCATCGAAGGAGGATTAGTAGAGGCGGTATTTGCCTCAGCATACTTCCCAGGGGATGAGGATCAAGTCCCAGGTAACAATATCAAAGGACTCGTTAGCCACTGCAGAAGGAAGAACAAAATGTTGATTATTGGATGCGACGCCAACGCTCACCATACAGCATGGGGGAGTAGTGACGTCAATACTAGAGGTGAGTTACTTTTAGACTTCCTCCTGAACAGCAATTTGTCTGTAGCAAATAAGGGCAAAACGCCAACTTTCGTGACAGCCAACAGGCAAGAGGTACTAGACCTTACGTTAGTTTCAAACAATGCAGCGCATTTAGTGAAGAAGTGGAATGTCCTAGAAGTCGCTTCTTTCTCTGATCATAGGCATATAAACTTCGAGCTAGGAAAAGATACTGTAAAAGGGGTAAAGTACAGGCAACCAAAGTGTACGAACTGGGAAGGCTATCAAAACAGCCTTACAGCGGGACTTTACGGCCTGCACCCGAGTTTCAGTACGAGGACAGAACTGGAGGACACTGTGGACAATGTCACCAGAATAATCCTCGAGTCATACCACGATAACTGCCCTGAGAAAACCAGTGCCTCCAAGACAAGGGTGCCATGGTGGAATAGGGAGCTAGAAAAACTCAGAAGAGCCGCAAGAACGGAGTTCAACCGAGCTAAAACTACATCAAACTGGGAGGCCTATAAAAAAAAAACTCTCAGAATACAACAAAGAGCTAAGGAAATCCAAAAGGAAGGCCTGGAGTGCCTTCTGTGAAAGTCTCAATAGTATCCCAGAGACTGCCAGGATCCAGAAAGCTCTATCCAAAGGCCATCAAGGCCATATAGGACTACTAAGAACTCCAGATGGAGGGATGACGACCACCTTTGACGATACACTGGAAGTGCTACTTAGAACACACTTTCCGGGGTGTGAAATAAGCAATGAGGCTGAGGAAGAAGAGGACAGTCCTGATCGGATACGTCACTCACCTCCTCTGCTCAAACAAATCATCACGTATGAAAAGGTTGAATATGCGATAAACTCCTTCAAACCCTTTAAATCACCAGGACCAGACGGAATTTACCCAGCTCTGCTACAAAGAGCAACAGGGAAACTAAAAACCATTCTGGTACACATATTTAGAGCGAGCTTGCAACTCAGCTATATACCAAAATTGTGGAGACTGGCGCGGGTTGTGTTCATCCCTAAATGGGGCAACAAACCGGCCGACCTGCCAAAATCATACAGGCCAATTAGCCTCACATCTTTTATATTGAAGACCATGGAAAAACTGATTGACCTATACATAAGGAATGATCTTTTGACAAAGATGCCACTTCACAAATTGCAATTTGCTTACCAAAAAGGCAAATCAACTATATCAGCTACACATAAGCTGACACAAATAATAGAAAAGGCATTGGAATGCAAGGAAGTCGCACTATGTGCTTTCATGGACATAGAGGGAGCCTTTGACAATGCAAGACATGACTCGCTACACGTCGCTCTCCAGAGGAGGGATACTCCTCAAGAAGTAGTGGAATGGGCGAGCAAAATACTAAGGAATCGAAGTGTGGTTGCGGAGCTGGGGGAAGCGAAGCTAAGGGTGGATACTAGGAGGGGATGCCCACAGGGAGGAGTATTATCCCCCCTGTTATGGTCCCTACTAGTTGATGACCTTCTCGTGACCCTCAATAGTAAGGGCCTAACTGCTCTCGGCTACGCGGACGACATTACGGTAATAATAAGAGGCTCACACATGGACACCGTGAGGTCCAGAATGCAAAAAGCCTTAAATGAAACAACCCAATGGTGCGAAAGAGAGGGTTTATCCATCAATCCTCAGAAAACTAGCATAATACCATTCACCAGGAAAAGGAAAATCGAAACAGGAGCCCTAAATATTAGGGGTACAATCGTATGTCTGCAGGAAGAGGTAAAATATCTAGGAATACACCTAGATAGGAAACTCACCTGGGACAATCATCTAAACAAAACGACAATGAAGGCCACTAAGGCACTCTGGGCGACAAAACAAATGCTTGGGCGTAATTGGGGACTATCTCCAAAGCAGACCCTATGGGCATACAAACAAATGGTGAGACCTATTCTCCTATATGGAGCAGCAGTGTGGTGGAAGAAAACCATACAAAAAACCGCTATAAATAGGCTCAACAAGCTTCAAAGGATGGCCTGCCTGCTGATTACAGGAGCAATGAGCTCCACTCCAACAGCAGGAATGGAGGCCCTTCTAAACCTTGAACCGCTGCACCTCAAAATTCAGGAGGAAGCCATTAGCCTACAACAAGCCTACAGGTATAAATCAGGGGACCTCAAAGGCCACCTAAAAATCCTGGAGGATATCAGGCCCATAATGGAAATGTTAAACCTCAGCGACCAAATAAAAACTGAGACAGCATTCGAGAAGAGGTTCAAGGTCACAATTCCATCAAGGGACAAATGGAAGGATGGACCACCTCCCTCGTACAAAGGAGCGCAAATGTGGTATACGGATGGTTCAAAGATGGATTGTGGAGTAGGAGCAGGGATCGTAGGTCCCAAGTGCAAAATGCATTTTCCTCTCCCAAAAGAAGCCACGATCTATCAAGCGGAACTATCTACCATATTAAGAACCTCACAAACAATAAAAATAAGGAATACAAAAAGGGTCAGAATAAAAATCCTATCGGATAGTCAAGCGGCTCTCATGGCTATCAATCGCGATCAAATAAATTCGGCTATTCTCCTAGAGGTGAGAGAGGCCCTTAATGAAATAGGGGCACAGAACAGCCTCGAGTTGATATGGATCCCCGGCCATGAGGGGCACCGAGGAAACGAGGAAGCTGATACCAGAGCCAAAAAAGGAGCAGAAATGCCCTTCATAGGTCCTTCTCCGTACTGGGGCTTTACAAAAGCAGATACGGAAAAGGAAATTAAAGCATGGAGCAAAAAGAAGATCGAAGACTACTGGCTTAATATTGAGGGTTTAAAACACTCAAAAAAATACCTTGGCTTCGATAATAAAAGAGCAAAAGAAGCAGTGGCTCTCTGCAAAAGTGGCATAAGAGCCCTATGCGGAGCATTGACAGGACACCTTCCATGCAAAAAGTACCTCCGCAGGATAGGTGAGGAGCACGATGACCGCTGCAGATACTGTGGGGAAACGACAGAGTGTGTAGAACATCTGCTCACAGTCTGTCCAGCACTAGCGAGAAGAAGATTCGAGCTACTTGGCTCTGCTCTTCCTTCCACCAGGGACATCACAAATGTCCCGTCAAGGAACATATCCAGGTTCATCAGAAGCCTGGACATCCTATAGGACATAACGCAAAGGAGGCACAATAGACCCAGGAGGTCGCAGTGCTAGGGTCCCTCTGGACCCACTCCAGGCCATCATCATCATCATCATCAGGTACATGTTGCTGAGACTTCCCGAAAGTATACTTCATTCGTAACGCCCATAGGTCAATATGAGTATGTAAGGATGCCGTTTGGGCTGAAAAACCTCCATGCTGTCTTTCAGCGATTCATTAATGAAGTATTTTTAGACTTGATAGGAAACAAAGGAATTGTTATCTATATGGATGACATTATACTGGCCACTAAAACTTTGGAGGAACACTTGCTGCTACTGACCAAAGTTCTTGAGAGAATTCGCTATCGTAACCTGGAATTGAATATTGCCAAATGCCAAATCGGTCATACAAAAGTGGATTTCTTGGGATATCAAATAACCGCCGAGGGGATTGCTTCTAGTAATGCTCATGTGAACGCTATAAAAAAATTAAACATGCCAAACAACACGCGGGAAGTTCAATCCGCTCTAGGGTTGTTCTCTTACTTTAGACGCTTTGTGCCAAACTTTTCACGAATAGCAAAGCCCCTTCAGAATTTGTTACGTAAGGATGCCCGATTCGAATTTTCAGAAGTCTGCTGTGCTGCTTTCCAGAAATTAAAAGAACTTCTGATTGAATCCCCAATATTAGCTATCTATAACCCGCAGTATGAGACTAAGTTGCATACCGACGCTAGTTCTATTGGATTTGGGGCCATACTGATGCAAAAACAGATAGACAAACGTTTTCATCCAGTGGCATATTACTCGAGAACAGTGACAGGACCAGAATCTCGTTATCACAGTTTTGAACTGGAAACCCTTGCTATTATATATGCCTTGCGTCGTTTCAGGGTATACTTAGAAGGAATTAAATTTCGAATAATCACTGATTGCAATTCTCTCACCCAGACACTGATGAGAAAGCAAGTAAACCCGAGAATCGCGCATTGGGCATCAGAGTTGGAAAATTAATACTACTCAATCCAACATCGTAAAGGTACTTGTATGCCACACGTAGATGCTCTCAGTCGTGCTCCTATTATCGCTATTGTCACAGATGAGGATGTAGACTATAGATTGCAAATAGCCCAAGCTCAAGACGTCGCTGTCAAAACCCTTAACACTAAGCTTCAGACCACTTCTGTAGATAACTATGAACTAATAGATGGGGTGGTCTTTCGGAAAGAAACAGGAAAAAGACCTTTGATGTACGTCCCATTGGCAATGGAGCCCCATGTCATCAGACAGTCCCATGAGTTAGTTGGTCATCAAGGAGTTGAAAAGACGTGGCAAAAGATCAAACA
This sequence comes from Nemotelus nigrinus, assembly GCA_947369275.1. NCBI lineage: Eukaryota > Metazoa > Arthropoda > Insecta > Diptera > Stratiomyidae > Nemotelus > Nemotelus nigrinus. The sequence continues at coordinate 140,060,655 of OX376373.1, forward strand.
CAATTATTGGTTTCCCGGTGGTCGACAGAAGACTGAAGAATTTATTCGTAATTGCATTCCATGCATTATGTATTCTCCTGCTGCCAGTACTTCTGAACGTAATCTGCATAGTATCCCAAAGAAACCGCTGCCCTTTGATACTGTGCACATTGACCACTTCGGCCCATTACCGTCACTGCAGTCTAAGAGAAAGCATATATTGGTGGTTGTGGATGCCTTTACGAAGTACGTTAAACTATATCCTACGAATAGCACTAGTTCCCGGGAAGTTACTGCGGCCTTAGAAAAATATTTCATTTGCTATAGCAGACCTAGACGAATTATCTCAGATCGCGGTATCTGCTTTACTTCTTTGGAGTTTGCTACCTTTATGCAGTGTCATAATATCGAACACATTAAAGTCGCTACTGCCTCACCACAAGCTAACGGACAAGTAGAGCGAGTTAATAGAACCCTGAAAAGTATGTTGGGAAAGTTAACCGAAGGCATCAACCATGCAGATTGGGTTTCTAAGTTAGTTGAGGTCGAATTCGCTATAAATAATTCCGTAAATACTGCTACTGGATTTACTCCAAGTCAATTGCTGTTCGGAGTACTTCAGAGGGGTAGTATAATCAGTGAACTAGATGAGTACCTGGAGGACAAAGTAGGCACTGACGATAGACAATTGCAGCAGACACGAAGTGTTGCAGCAGAAAAACAAAATAAGTCTCAACAATATAACCTGGAGTACTTCTTGAAGCACAGTAGACCCGCTAAAATATACAAAGAGGGTGATTTTGTGGTCCTTAGAAATGTTGATACGACAGTAGGAACTAATAAAAAGCTAATCCCGAAGTTCCGCGGTCCGTTTATAATACACAAGGTCCTTGAGAATGATAGGTATGTGATAAGAGACGTTGAAGATTGTCAGCAATCACAGTTACCGTATGATGGTATAGTTCAAGCGGGCAGGTTGAGGAGATAGCAAACTAATTCCCTAGTAAATCATAATTTCCCAATAGCACCAGACACGGACGAATATCAGGATGAGGAAGAATACCAGGACGAGGAATGGCTCGAAGAAGAGGACTGGGACCCGGAGCATCTCGAAACCGAAAATGAGGAGAGTACACTAAATCCTTCAGCTGCGGTCTTTTATCCGAAAGTTTCCCCGATCGAGGACGATCAGTTGTCAGGTTGGACGAGTTGTAGTACAGAATCTGCCTCCTCCACAAACACCATTGTGACTGTACCATTATCCAGCACTGGTACCACACGGGTCAAGTCCACAGTGAAGTGGGCTACGCCATTGTGCGTGTGGATCGATGTAGATCGTGACAGGCAGTCTTTGTTTAGACATTGAGCATTGTGTATCGAGTGCGAGTTACCAAATAAAGAATTATAAAACTAAAATAATCTGTTTGTGAATCTATCTTACAAATCCGTCATTTTCGCGAACTAACCACTCTGATAGCTTGATTCTCGAGCAGTTAAACGTTTCTTGACGACATGTTCAGCTATCCGCTCGTAAAAATTAAATCACATAGCGAGCTTAAAGAAATTAACAGCGGCTGAATTCATTCGCGGGCATTCCAAAGGAACAGAGCGATCGACATGAGTTCCTTGGATGGTGTCATCTGGATGTTGATAGCTGGATGTGTTTGCATTCTCATTAGACATGAGAAGAAGGTATGGCTTATATTTTCAGCATTATTCAGGTGAATTGTAGGAGCAAAATCTTAATAAACGGGCTGGTGTAAATTATCGGGATGCTGAAACCCTGTATGGTGAAGTTACATCCGATCGTGTATCTGGCATATGCAGTCCAATATCTTGGGATGAAGATGACGTAGTTTTATGAAAAATGTCTAGGGCAATGAGCATCTCATACAACCCCTCAAGTATTATTCTCACATCGTGAGTCACCACTCGAATGGGCAAATACCGATGCTAGCTAGCGTTGGTGATAACATCGGATATGGTAGCTTTGTTTTATTCCCGAGTGATACAAGCTAAGACACCATAGACAAAACAAACAATCTAATTCACCTGTTTTAAGATTAGTTGCATTACCACATTCAGTGTTCAAAAGCGTACATGCATTCCAGAATGCGAACAAAAAAAAACATCAAATTTCTTTAAAGGCTAATTCGAGCCTGACGTGAACTCAAAAATACATAGAAGATAGCAATAACGGGATGAACGTTTATTCGAAAATTTAATATGATGCAAGTCGTATAATGAAGACATAGAAGAAATTTTTTTTTGTTTAATCAATTTCTTTTTAAAGAAGTTTTGTATTAGATTTAATATGACAATGAAACATGAAACCTAAAGGTAATGTTCATATATTCGAAAGAATAAGTAAATTAAAAGTTTAAAAATAAAAGCACAATGTTTGAATAATTCGCGTATACCTTATTTTAGAGTTTTTTGTAAATTCGCGGTTTCGTTATGTTAAGCGTGCGTCTCTTTCGTCCCCGAATACAGCCACCAATTCCCGATCCCTCACGCGTAATTCTATTCGTCTTCGCGTCGAGTTGCTTCGTAGGAAGCACAGACTCAAATTGGTGGCCTTATTTTTTTTGTTGTGCTGGTGATCTTTGGATCCCAGTTACTAACAAAAACATACCCATTGTCAGGGTTAGCCTTCACGGCTTATAAAGTAGATCTTGAAGAAGATCACTTTCTAATTTCGCGTTTGTTTTCTTGTCAGGCACATGAATAAACATGTGATGATGGTTAGGTCGCATGACAGGAAAAGAACCCCCCCACATCTCCCGAATCGCTAGATGGCAACCAGCATGTGCCGCCGTCCTGTCATGTGAGAGTAGTAGCTACCCGGCGTAGCTCAGTCCTGCACGGACTAATGACTCAATATCCTTTGATGGTCATCGTAGACCTTCACTCCATTTTACTTAGGCACTTTGTATCTGGGTAAATAATCCATAAATAACCATACCATTACAACACTACTCACGAATGAAATATACAGACGTAAACAAACAGGAAAATTCAGCAAACAGTCTGAACGCTCTAAGAATAAAGAGGTTTCGGGTAAACACGCAAGATCCATATTTATTAAATTAAGTTCAGCATCAAACACAGCTCCAGGGACCTTGAAATATTCAATAAGGCTGCGGAATGAACCAAAGATGAAATAGGAAAACATGTTGTGAGATAATTTACATGTATGAGACACCTGGAAGCATTTAGCAACATTAAGATTCATATAATTGACCGAGCACTAGTTGGCCAGTGCATGAATGTCATCCTGCAGCTGAAAGCAGTCAACCACCCACCTAAACATTTTTAGATCGGTAGCGTGCAAAAGACAGGGGAAGTTCAGGAGGGACGGAAAATCGTTTATAACCAGATTATAAACAGATTGTTTTAATCGAGCCTTGTGGAACATCCAAAGCAGGATAGAGGCGGGATGAGGAAAACCAGCAGCGGAGTTGAACCAAGATATTGAATCCATCGAGCTTTGAGGGGCGGATTTTATGGTTCACAAAGCCGAATGCCTTGGCAAAGTCAGTATATAATACAATCACAAGCCCTTGCTGGTCGATAGTGGAAGCAAAAGTATCAATGAACGATAGTAAGTTGCATACCATTGGCTTTACCTTTAACGAAACCATGTTGCCCAGAAGCGAGAAAACATTCAATTATCGAGTATACTCTATTCTAGCCGTTTTCAGATGCTTACTGAAGCACGATAGAAAAAATATGGTTCGATAATTTCAGTCCCAAGACAAACCTCCAGCTTTAAGGATGGGAAACATATTAATGAGTTTCCAGGAACAAGGCAACGCGCTGGATGAAATTACGCGATTGAAGAAGACAGATAAAGGAACACACAGTGATGAGGACAGTGACTTTGCAGGGATATTTGGTAAGCCATCGGGGACACAGCTGTCTAGATTAGCAAGGAAACCTTCGACTTCTAAGAGATTCGTCTATTAAAATCACAAGAGGAAATATTATATGAGAAAGATGAGTTAAGGTGAGAAGTAGCAGAAGAAAAGATATACGCAAACAGCTCACATATTTACTGTCGCAAAGAAGCAGATAAATCAGTTAGATACATCGCAGAAGGAATACCGGGAGTTTTTTTTTAATGGGACGGATATAGGCCCGAAAGGTTTCTTAGTATAGGATGATATAGAGGCTTCAATATGACTGGGAAGACTATGGTTAGCCCCTTTTTAGCGCACCAGAGTACTTTTTTGTAATTTAGTAAATCAGCCGGACATTCGACATCGTCTTTAGTTTTAGGAGCACGAATTACGTCAAATTTTATCCAAGGGTCAATACCTCCTTGGTATTGACTAACCGGTGAATACTAACAGGAAAAGTGGGAGATTGGCAGGAAACAAGATAAGTTAAAAAAGCATAGAACATAGAACATATGAAGACCATTATCAACATTGCGACCCCTAAAAAAGCAAACCAGTTAATTTAACGTCGTTGTGCATATAAGTGAAGTCCACTTTAGCGAAGGTATAACACAGTACATATATATTTTTATCACTGGGAAATGAACTAAAGGAAATCTATAGCGAGACGAGGGTGCTGACTAGAAAAGACTAACCAAAAATGACAAATCAGCAAATAAACGAACAGATGAGAGTCGCCACATAAAATAACAAAATAAGAGGGAAGTTGCTGTTAGTAAAAGAAGGATTTGCTCTACAAAACGCTCATAAACTATAATAGGACTATTGTATGGGACATAAATTGAGGATATAAGTTACACAGTGGCTGGAGGTACTGATATGCGGACAAATATACATTCAACCGGGTAAAGTATTTTGAAATTTAACGTAAAGTATTTTGCGAACTGTAAATACATTACCGCCGCCTTCCGATTACCCACGATTTTTGTAGAAGATAGTGTAAAGAGATAAAATTTCATTATTGACGATATCTCTAATCAGCGGCTTCAGATAGGCATATTATCTCGTCTGACGCGGTAATCGAGAAAGTTTCAATCTTATGGGTTTTGGTCCTCAGCCCCCGAACATTCTGGTAACAAACTTTAAGATACTTTCTACGTTCTTCGGACGAATTTCTTTCGCAACTTCGTTGAAAATTTCAAAAGACGGATTTTACAAACTGAAATTGTATCAACATAGAGGATGATTTTTCATCAATGCATTGTAATAACAATTTTCCAAACACAAAACAGTATTGCAATAACCGGAACCAGGAATAATTATTTATGAGGGATGTATTTTACACGTTATTCTTTTCTGTCGACATGAATACTTTATAATTAGATTAGAAAATATCTCACATTACCAGCAAGTAGAGGATAAAAAGATTAAAATTGATACAATACCTTGTAGAGAAATTTTTAACGCATTACAACTTTTTATACATCTATTGTTTTGCCATTGATAGAATTATCAGAACTCATTTAAGCATTTGTCTAAAAGCTAGGCCTCATGTTTATGTTTAGATACTTTGCGTTTTGGCTTTAGTATGTAAATTTTTCAGTTATATCAAATGTAACTGTTTCAGATTGCTTGTGATCAAAATAAATAAACTAGAAATTATTGCGATTGCTTTCATAGGATATTCTATCTTTTCTACAGATTTTTCTACAAGAAATGTGAATATTGAGACTTCAGAAAGTTGATCGATTATTTTCCTCGGGAAGCATATCACCAAATTGCAATTTTCATTTTTGAGATTTTTCCTTCAACTAGTCATGGAGTTTTTTTAAACTGCACCTCATGATTTTGACTAAAACTTTGCATAACTGTATTAGCTTATATTAGGTTCTTTTGATGAAAATACATGATCAGTAGTTTGCATTTTCATAGCATCTTATATGATTATTAGGCATATTTTCTCATTTCAATCCTAGAACTATGAACGTTATACGTGTTTTCTCAATATCTCGACTTATTTTTTTTTAGTATTATCATCAATTTTTTTTCATGTATATCTTATTTGATACACGAGTCTTAAATCTAGAATGCTACGCTAACATCACTAATTCTCATTCTTGTTTTCTTGCTTTGTTATTTGGAAGAAAAAAGATTGATTTTCTTTATGAACAGACAATATAAACAAAAAACAGTGATCGGTTCTCATTTTCAACTTAGCACAAATTTCTAGTAGTTTTAATTTTTTCATATGCTTATTAACTATCTAGCAGTACCACATTTTTTTTCTTACATGATAGTATCATTATCATACAGAATATAGGATAACTAGACTATTATTTATTATGTATATATATAATTCGATTTTTTTTCCTTCGTAGATATATCACTAATTTTACTAGATACTATTTACAATTATAAGAATGGGTAATGATACGATCTTTTTCGATACAGTCCGTCTATTAAGCCTACTGTTATGATGATGATGTTAGTGTGCAAGTCATATGCACATACGGAATGATGCCAAGATGTAGTTAGTACGACGATCCAATCCATATATGAAGTTGTTAGATAGAAAGGCAGCGTGTTAAGGAAGAAAATGAATTATAATTTCTATGATTGTTAGTTGGACAATATTAGAGAATAAAGTAGATGGACGATTGTTTGCTATAAAAAGGATACAATGAAAGATAGATTCGTCGGCAGATGTCAGGACTTCAAGTTAAGACAGTTAGATTTATTTAATAGACTATGCTGTTGATCGACTTTTTGTAAATTCTAAGCAATTAAAATTAGAGATTGTCGTTATTACTGTGTAAGTTTCCCTTGAAATTGTCAATCCAAACTACAGTATTTTTTTTTTCATTTCCTACGTACAGTTTACATTTTATTGTAAATATTTGATTTGCTGTTTAATATTTATACTATTGTATCTCTTTGTGCTGAGTTTAATGTGAAATAATTCGGCAGTATTCCATAGCGCGTTTTTAAATATCTACTGTCAATTTTTTGACCTCGCACAGTTAAATTAGTTTCATATATACACGTAACGATTCGGGATGCATTGCTATATTTTTGGCTTATTTTTTTTTTCACAAATATGTATTAGTATTTAGCATTTTAAGCTTTCACAATTATTGTTTATTTTCTCAGTTCATCGGCTCATCGCTTTGCATGTCTTTTTTACATTATATACTTACCTTATACGTTCATGCATCAGCGATCTGAAAAAAATTGCTTCACTTATATACAGTGGGTTAAAACTAAACTCGTACTCATATTTGTAAATTACTATTTGTATGCCCTAAGAAGTATTTTCTTAAAAAAAAAGTGATAATATAAGGTTCCCCTGAAACTTAATAAAACAAGGCGTTGAACGTGTTCATAGAGTTGAAAATATTGGTGCAGAAGTAGGATTGTTTACGTTACTAGATAAGCAGGAATAGTTTGAGCGACAGGCTATAAAATGAAGACAACATTTAACTGAAATCAAACAACAGCAGTACTTGGAAACTTAGGCTACATAACTGAAACATCAATTAGACACTCAGGCTGTTAAAGTTAAGTTGCGACTACATTAATGGTGTCACCAAGAGGAGCTGCAGTGGAAGTTATTTAGACTATACCAGTAGAAAATTACTGCAGTTTTTTCAGCCTCACAAATGCTCTAGCCATGCTGTATGGTGAGGGTCACTTGGAAGAGGTACATCGCTTACAGCTAAAAACGCTAGCTTAGAAGTCAGGAGAAACGTTACAACAGCTGGTTCAGAATATTGAGGAACATCGGGGAATTGGAATGAAATGATAAAGAATGCTTTCATCTAGGGGTTGCGCGATGAGGAACTTCGGCACTCTTCGTCTAGACGAAAAACGGCCGCTAAAGGACTCTGTGGCCTAAGCTTCGACTTACCAATCGGTAAAGCAGAAATCTCAAAGAAATGCTGGCATTGTGAAAAAAGGGGGAAATCGAGAGGTGTCTGTTGGAAAACCTGGAAGCCGTGGTAGTGCCGGGAATGTGTATACTAAAAGACAAGTTGCTGTTGCTTGTTAAAAAAAATATAAAAAAATATAAAAAAAAAGGCAGAAAGAAAGGACTCCTGATTCGTGATTTACTCTGAGTCGTAAGAAACATAAACGTAGGTACTGTCAAAGATACCAAAAGGACGATGAATTCAAATGGCAAAAAGTAACCATTCCTTTTTGGAGAGCAGCAGCGAAGTTTATAGAAATTGAATTTGAAGAGTTGGAAAGTCGGTTGACCCCAGGCGACCCCTAAAACTATCACTGTTGCCAGGTTTTATTTTCGCGAAAATGATAGAAATTTTTAAGGCGACAACAAATTTGTAACATCAAAATCAACAACGAAGCTACTAGGTCGACCTTACGAGCACATATGGTAAAGTTATGGAGACTTAGCAACGGCAAACGATATGTGCTCCGGATAGCTACTGATGAATCAATATCAGCTTCTGGAGATTGGGTATTCCAGCAAAGGTTCCTAGTAGTATGCATACTTGGAATGGGATTCCTAGACCTTTACGATTTCAGCTTGAATTTCGGAGAGCGAAAACACAAGTAAAGTACTACTAGCACATCGATGAGGATGCAAACATCATGGAATAAAACTAAAAAGTGATCAAATGTACGAATACGTGAAAAGAGTGACGACAAAATACAGCCAGATCTCTTGAATGGAAAACTTGTTGATGGTGGGACAAAGTGCAATGTGCCCTGGAAGAAATATTTTCATAGTTCTGAACAGGAAAGCGATTTAGATGGAAGACCTAGGAAAAGACATAGCTCCAGAAGACCCCAAGACTACAACGGCAATGGCTAGACCATATTCAGAAAGCAGTGAGGAACGTGATGAGGAAGCAGTACGGTTTAAGAGCGAATCTAACTGAGTTTCACGAAAACAGTTTGATGTGGCTGAACCATCCCCGTTGACAGAAAGACCTAAGTTCTAAGCTGCACCTGAAATGAAAAGGACCGTATCGCATAATTCCATAATAATAATAAAAAACGAATAAATAATAATATATAATAAATAATAATATATAATAAAAATAAATAAAAAACGGTTCAACGATGAAGTCCGTCGAATACAGCAGCAACTCAAACACACATCCAAAATGAAGATTGTCCACCTAGTTCACCCCGCATGATTCCATGGAGGCAACATTATTGATGATGACGAATCTGTTTGAGATGAACTAGTCTAAGGATTGGAAGTGTTGCATAAAAATACACCCAGGACACCTTCACATCATTTAGGCGGATCTAGAGACATTTATTCGAACAAAGAAACAAAAATCGACCAGAACATGGCAGCCGAGAGGTCAATATTCGAATAAAAATATCTATTTACGATATTTCTATGAAATTTAAACTTTTTCAAAAGCCCTAGCCAAGGGACGTGGTTTTAACTTTTTTTCGGGTGCATAATAAACTACATAGCTCAATGGATAGCCTTCTTGTTGTCCCATTTCAAATCTCTTTTTGTTGGGTTGAGTGAAGGATACATTTGAAATATATTTAAGTAAGTAAATAATGATTTTCACGCAACATTCATGCATACGTTGGATATTTGTGGGCTAACTATCGAAACAGTCAGAAAACCAACAATACACACACACACATTTTTATAACCTTTAGACGAGGAACCACAAATATTTGAAAATTTCAGAATAACATTTTTCTTGAGAGAATCAAGAATAAACTATATTAAAAAAGCCTCTCTAGCTCAAAAGATCGTCGAATTCCAATCGAATCAGTATATATAGCACGTTTCATAGCTATAGCAGCAGTCTTTTCTTTTGTTGTTCCGACAAAATTCAATAGCAATAAGTGAATGTAATGTAACCATTAAATATGCTCTCCAGTTAGGTAATGACTGTCAAGCAGTCTTCGCATTTATAACAGTGTATTACATGTTATCAGTGAAATAATTGTAAAAGTGGTGGTCAAGATCATTCCATAGCTATAGACGCAGCGATTAAGGCAATAAATTTAACTATTTGTAATGAAGTTCTTTGAAACTGATATATTCAATTCACTTACATGTGGTAAAAACATAGAATAAACGAAACGACTTGATGTTTTTTTTGAGGCAGGCTTATCAAGGAGAGGAATTGGTCGAAGAATAGAAAAATCGGCGAACATTGTTTGTAATTACTTGAAGGGCAAGGCTATTTATGGAAAATACAATCAATTTTATCATGTCGTATGGATCTTATTGAATACCAAGCCATAGTGGCGGAGAAACTTTTACTATTGGGTGTATGCTAGAGCTGGGTCGTACTAAAATTGTCACATACTAGGTATAACTTGTACGAGTACAAAAAAAATACTTGTTCCAAATATCTGTTCCAAAAATACTAGCCAGTATTTTTTGAAGTCTGTACATATATACACACAATACATACGATTTGCAGTGATGTAATGAAACGACATGACATGCCCTCCCCCTCTCTTCAGACACAAAGTTCCCAAGCTAGAATGGTAATGGTGCAAGATGACCTCAAATGATACCGAGACATTAGTCCATGCAGCTTGTCCATAGCTTTCCAATGGTCGATTACTTATTTGGCAAGTGTTTCTCCAATCTAGGAGCCATCTAAGGGAAAACAATCAAATTCAACCAATTTAATTTGATTTTCATTTTCTTATATGCACAAAACATCTCCTGTATTCGTTCAAATGACCAAAGTCGAACAATTTTCTAAGATATGACCAGCTAATCCTGTTGCCAAATATATTACTTTTTAGCGATCGATCTCTGATACCAAACTTTTCCTGGCTAATCTAAAACAGTCGGTAATAGCATCAATGCCGTAATTCAAAAATTACATAAATTACAAAACACCCGAAACAAACACCCAAAGCAAATCACTCTAAGTACGAGTACTCAAATACAACTTTTTTCTAAGTACAATATCATATCAGCAAGTGGTATTTACTCTCAAACACCAAATACTCACAAGTACGCTAGCACTAAATACTCGCACGTAGGAAATACTAGCTAGTACGAAATAATTGCAAGTACGAAAATACTAGGTACGAAAATGCTTGCGAATACGAAAATACTCACAAGTAAGAAAGTACTTGCAAGTACGGAAACACTAGTTACGAAAATACTAGCAAGTACGAAATACTCGTGAGCATGAAAGTATGAAATACGAGTATGAAAGCACTTGCAAGTATGAAATACGAGTACGTATTAATACTATTATGTCGCTGTTTGATTAAAATGAATCAAATGGAGGAAATTTAATGGGTAAATTCTTGATTATATGCATAGTTCACAAAAATATTCGTACCTAGTATTTTGAAACTTCGTACTAGGTAGTGGCTGTTCCAATAAATATCTGTCCAGTATAAACCGAACCTTTACAACAGGTGGAAGTTATACGGGTGAAAAAAACTTCAGGGTTACCATCCTCAAAACTTTTCAAATTTTTAAAGCGTTAATATTTGTTGTTAATTTTATTTGCAGGATTGTGCACTAACACATGCACTGTAACACTTCAATGACATATATGCCATTTTGAAATACCATCCGGTAGCTGTCAAAGCCAGAAAGACAGCACTGTGTGACATTGTGTGCGCATAACAACACTTTCTAACACTGTGTGCGCATACGTTTTCTACCCTCATGGAAAACTTCGAAAATTGGCGAAAAAACAGCATTTGCGGGAAGTATTGTTTTTTGCCAAGAAAACTTTTGCCAAAAGTCATCATGTGATGGTGAATGTTTATGGCGACGATGCTCTATCCAGAACATAGTATTTGGAGTGGTTTAAACGCTTCGACACCAAAGACAAAGAGCGCCCTGGTCATGAGAAAAAATTTGAAAAGGAAGAATTAGAGACACTCCTCAGTGAAGACTCGTGCCAAACGCAAGATGAGCTCGCAAACGCACTAGACGTGACACAGGCAACCATTTTTCAGGCGTTTGAAAGAGTTAGGGTTCATCCAGAAGGTGGAAAATTGAGTGCCACACGAACTAAAGCCTAGAGATATCGAAAGGCTGTTTTGCATGTCTGAAATGCATCTCGAACGCTGCAAAAGAAGGAAATAGGCGACGAAAAATGGATACATTATGATAACCCGAAGCGCAAGAAATCGTATGTGAAGCCCGGCCAACCAGGAACATCGATGTCAAAGCCGAATATACAATGCTCTAAGGTAATGCTTAGTATTTGGTCAGACCAGAGGGGACCGATCCACTACGAGTTACTGAAATCAGGGCAAACCATTACGGGACAGCTGTACCGACAACAATTCGTTTGAAGCTAGCATTGGCAGAAAAACGGCCGGATTATGCGACCAGGCACGAGTCTGTAATTTTTCATCATGATAATGCTCGACTATACGTTGCTATACCGGTCAAAAATTACCTGGAGAATAGTGACTGGGAAGTTTTACCACACCTGCCATATTCACCAGACTTGGCGCCATTCGACTACCATTTATTTCGTTCGATGCAAGACGCCTTCACTGGAATACGCCTTACTTCTGAGCAAGGTATCAAAAATTGGCTTGATTCTTTCTTAGCCTCAAAGGAAGAAGGTTTTTTTCCGACGCGGAATTAATTTGCTACCAGGACAATATTTTGAATAACATGTAAATTCATTAATTAATTTTAAACATTATTTTCTTCGAAATAAGTTCGGTTTTCAATGTATACACCCAATATATCTGAGCAAACTTGCTGAATGAAATTTCCCTTTTCAACAGGATAATGCTCGGATACATGTAAGTGTTTTAACAAGGCTATCTTTTGCGATAAATAATATACAGTTGCTCAATTTGCCAGCATGTTTGCGATAAATAATATACAGTTGCTCAATTTGCCATGAAAAATATGTGGTCGGTGAGACAAATTTATAATGATAATCAGCAATATGCCACTGTTGGACATCTTAACGCTGCGATAATAGAGACAAAATTCATGCAGATATTACTTAATATCTTATTAACTAACTAGAGAGCGAAATTATTGGTTACATAACATTTGCTATATGCTATCGAATTATTCCAGAACAGCAAAAGAATATGCTGCGCATGTAGCTAGGAGATCCAGTGTACAGTTTTAATAAAACTTCAGTTGACATTACGCTTTTAAACGATTTAAATGATCAGATTCAAGAGATTTTTAACGCTTTGAAATACCCAAGAATTTTAGCATTAATTTATAAACACTTCTCTATCTATCGTTCGTTTATCCTCGAAAAAAAAATATTCCATTCCAGCTATTTCAATATCATGATTATATTTCTATATTAAGCATATTCATATTATTCGGTTGAGAAGCCTTATTGTTAATGCTAGCACAATTATTTTTTTATCATATTTTTTTTTACCCAAAAATTCATTAGAAGTATGTAGATTGAAATATAATTTTCACAATACAATTCTACACTCATTTAAACTAGTAAAATTTTTCATGAATGTATTAAATTTTTCATGAATGTATTAAACGATCTTATACCAAGCATAGAGAAGCTTAATTTTAATCAAATCAATTTAGTGCGAATAGTACAATTATGTTTTTTTGAACTGAAACGTAGCTTTGATAATAGTAAAGATTTTGGTACTGTGAATTGTATTGATTATATTAAAACTCATGATTTTTCCGTGAATTAAATCTACATATCATGTATAATTTCCTTTATATTTTATAATTTTTAAATATTTTTGAATTGAAACATTAGTGAATGTTCAAATGTACATACGAACCTACATCTACTACATAGTATACAATTGAAAACATATAAAAAATAATTAAAGTAAAATTAAAATTTTTTTAGGTTTTTCCTAACGAAATAATTATACTGAATTCTAAGATATTTTCAAACTTCTCTACCAATTAATAATTTATTCTAAATCTTAAATTAAAAATCTTTATTTCAAAACAAATAATAATAAATTTGATTTATAGATAATTGATTGTTAAATTCAATAATATATTCATGCAATTTTAATCAAAATCAAAAACTCTAAGTCTAAATTTTATCAACAATTTTCGAATATGTCTTACTTACATTTTGATTAGTGCGTTAAGGAAACGCTTAGTAGTGATGCAGCAACTGAATATAGGAAAATACTACTATTACAACGTAGATTCATCAGTTTGCTGCAACACACACTTGTCTCTGTGCTAACACTATTTAGCAGTACGCGTTGAAACCTTTCAGCACTAATCAAAACGAAAACGCAACAACGTTTATGCTTTCTAAACTAGGATACAAATAAAATGATGTGATCTAATCTTACAGTTAGTTCTACTTGATGCCTTAAACATGACACAAAACGAATAGTATATATGGATACTAGGATGTTATAGCAAGATACTTATTTCTAAAATCCTGATGTGGAGTTAACAAAAAAAAAAAAAAATTATTTTCAGTTGTATCCTTTTTATGCATGGTATGATTACAGATCTACCATCTTAAGCCACATTTTACAGGCATATATAAGAAACTATTTAAAAAAAAATTATAATACAACATATTTCTTCTTTATATCATTTCATTTAATATTTTTCAACGTTTAGTACTTGTTTTGTTAATAACTTCAAAATTAAAAATTCAATTCATCATATCCTGTTAATAAATTGAAATTGCTATTGGTCATTAGGCATATCATCCTCCACAATCACAGTATATGAATCTTCTTCAAATATTTTGCGTATTTGCCATTTTTTAAAAAGAAAAACAAAAAAATCCATGGAGTTGAATTTGATTCTTCATTGTTCTTCATTAAGATCGTTTTGGGTATTATCGAAACGATTTAGATTCGATTACTCATCATGTTATTCATGTTCATGTTATTCATATTATTCATATTGTTCATATTGTTAATATGATTCATATTATTCATATTCATCAGCATTTTATTGTGATTATTTTGATGTGGATTATTATTTTGACCATATGGATGATTTTGAAAACGAAATTTCATTCTACCTCTGTGCATGACGTTGTTATAAACCGCCGAACCAGATGGCATTGGTGAAAATTGATGATGTGGTAGGGAAGTATTGGCTCGTTGTTTACCATGCTCTTCGGCAACACGTACAGTTAGAGGTTGATTACCACCCTCCGGTATGACATTGTTTAACGCTGAGATGGCTTCTTGCGCTTCTTCGCGCTTGTTGAATCTACGAAAAAATTTAGTGTTAACGATATATTTTTCTTTATGACTTTAAAATTTACTACTTTATCAAATTAGACTGAATAAATTTTATTCTATTCAATTTCATTTAAGTTGATTTACATATTTACCTAACGAAAGCTACACCTCGTGGTTTTCCAGTCATTTTATCTCTTAAAATATTTTTTTGTACAATGTTTCCATATTTTCCAAATATAATATCTAGTTGATCTTCAGTTATTGAACGCGGCAGATTCGTTACGTACAAATTCGTGTCCTTCAAATGATCACCGCCAGGACGAGCATATGAAACCTTAAATATCGATATTGAAATATATAGCTTTCTAGGTGAAAAATTGGTTTTCAAATTGTAATCTTTGAACTTCAAAGCTATGAAAAATCGAATTAGTTAAATTTTAAAATAATTTATGCGGAAAATGTGAGCATATTTTCAAAAATATCAGTTAATCGGAAACTTTGTTTTTTTTATTAATCAGAAGAGTGACAAGGCTAAGAGTCTGAACCGAAGGATTTTGGGTCCACCAAACACAACTCGAAATAGGAGGATTTAGCACTAAAGCAGTAATCCGGCAAGGGGTCTACCACTCTCTCTGGGGATGTATCTGAGCACCATGTAGATGCGGAGTCCCCCTCGACTTAAGAGAGGGTCAGTATCGAGATTACCTTTAATTTGGGTGATTTTCGAGATCTTCTGAGTCTAGAAGCAGAGTGGAGTGAGGCAGCCATAGCGTCCGAAGAAGATCTCCTCTTGACCCTGATTGGTAATGGTATGGGGTTCTACGATAATTATAACAGTATGCACGACCAGAATGCGAAAATAGACACTACAAATTAATTTTTCATGAATACCATTCTGTGGCAGGATGAAGCAAATTGTCTCCGTTAGGTCTTAAGCTAAACACTAGAGGCTGTGGAGTGTAGTCAGAAGCCTGACGATAGCTGGACTAATTCGAACACTGATACACTGAATCTCCTGATAAGCTCACATTTCAAATCAAATCTCCGGCTCTGATGGTGTTTTTCGAGCTTATATCCAGCAATATATATAGTTTACGCTACCTTGGCTGAAGGAGATATATAATGCGTGTTTCTGCTCCTTATATATTTCCGTGAGCTGGTGAGAAACAAGAGTTATGTTTCTTCCTAAAGCAACAGGGTAATTTTCGCACGTGCAAAATGTCTTAGCTCTGTTTTCCTAAATATTTTGGGAAGGATTATTGGCTACCATATCAAAAAATTAATTGATACTTCGTTAATCTCGCAGTCACAGCATGTCTAGACCAACCGCAAGACTATTGAAACTTATCTCTATGCTCTCACTGGGCAAATTCTGATTGAATAGCGCTGCTCTAAAGGCCATCCACTAACGGGAGCTGGAAAAAGTGCGAAAATTGGATGGACTTTTGGTAACGTGCCTTCCGAAACACCCATGCTAAGGCGTTTTTCGTGCTGAAGAATCACCGTACGCAATCCCAAGGAAGTCCTGGACTTCCATGGATACACGTCGCACCAAGTCGCTATTAAGTAAAGCACGTAGTGTTCAGCGGTTGGATGTAAGGTACAATGATTTCATTCGGAGCTGTGACTCACAGGTTGAACAGGAGTCCGTACTCCATCTTATCTGCCAGTGGCCGTACTCCATCTTATCTGCCAGTGTCAGTCTCTTGCAAGGAAAGTAATAGCGTGTCTTGGGACGCACTTCCTCTCAGGTCTAGCTACTGACCTATCCCTTATCGAATTAAGCAGTATTACACTGTTCATCAAAGGGTCCAAATAGTTCCCAGAGGGCAGTGGCAAAGTGAAAACACATTAGTGGTATGGGCCTCTAATGTGCTTATATTTGTTTTTCAGCAAGACTCTTCAATTGACAGCCAATTGCCCTAATTTTATCATTTACATCCTTGGAAGTTAATTTATTTTCGGTACTAGCTAGCATTTATGCGTATTATTTAAATTACCTTCAATGTTACTATCTATTTTCTTCTGGTTGTGGATTTTTTGTGAGTCGACTGATTAGTACAATGTGATTTAGTTCCTCAGCGAAAACCATTTAAGCATGTCAAAAATCAGTGCAAGGTTGGTACCGGGACTTATTTCTTCAATACGAAAACGTTTTCGTATTCAGTGTTGGATTTAATTTTTGAAGCTATGTGATGATAAATCAAGGGACATAATTTCAAAAATTCTCGCGGGAGACGAAATGCGGATCCAAAAGAAAATTCAGATCAGGGGTTGGATTCAGACCTTTCGACCCAAAGAAATTAGTTCTCTGCCTTATAGCCCAGACCTTGTAAAGTAAAGACCTTGGCTCTTTTTTTTACATATTTGGAAAAAAAACCTACAAGGAGTGAGGTATCTCGATGATGGATTATTGAAGGAAGCCCTTGAAGAGTATTTTAACAGCAAGCGCAGTTCGTAATTCTTGAAAGGAATTGAATTGTTAATGTAATGACTGCATTTCAATACATGGAGAATACATTGAAAATAAAAAATTGAATTGTTTTTTATTAACAAACTCAAGACTTAAGGACCTCCTTACTCACATATACGCATATTGATCGAATTTTCTTTTTCAGTCATTTAAGTCTTGAATCGCAGAATTTCAGGACTAATGAATAGCTGCAACTGTCTTTTAAAAAGTCTATTTCGAAGTAAATATGATAATTCTTAACAACATTGAATGTCCTGATTCATGTGAGAGTGTTTATTTCACAGGAATTCAGTAGACCATTTATTGCCTCAAACGTACAACATAAAAGCCAATTAAATACTAGCTGTATTTATTTATAATGTGTCAAGATCACACTATGTATCCAAGTGCTGTATCAAAGAGAAAAAGTCAGGCTCTTTATGGTCGTAGCAAGGATGCACTTTCTTCTCATCTGAAATACACCATTAGTCCGTCTTCAAGAAATTGCCCAGTATCCTCTTCTCATTCAACCCTTCACAGAATGTAAAACAGTTAGATAGTTTTTCGTGTATATTTGCACAAGCACCACACAATTCCTGTGGGCAATGAGCGATTCTTGACTTTTTTCGGTTGACGCCGAAAGGAAATTTAACTATCCACAGGAAGAGCGAGAGAAAGACCTGTTCAACCCTACTTGCATAATTGGAGCATGCAACTCCACCTCATTTTTGAATATTTAAATTTTAATTGTTGTCGCTGTCGTAATCTTCTTAAGTTGATGTTGGCGTTGGCGGAAGAAACACGAAGAAGATGATGGGATTTTCCAGTACGAAGAAAATGTAGGAGAATGCTGTATCTTTTATTAAACGATTGAGAGTTGCTTATGGGGTGGATGATGATTACGAAAATGTTTAGGTTAGAAGTAGAGTAAGTGCTATGATGGTTGAAGGAAATGGCTTGTATGTCCTTTAGACAAGTCAGTTTGAATTTAAAGTCAACTAGTATTGCCAGCAGGTGATACGTATTGATTTAGCTTTGTTCAATGTTTTTATAGGCAAATTCTGAGGGTTTTTAGAGCAGAAGGAATGTTGCTTTTATTTATTTATATAAATTTATTTATTTATTAAATGTACAACATGCATATATTTAATCCAATGAGACATCGCTATAAATTTTACATTTCAGTCTATTTTTGAAGTTATTAATTGACTGAGGAAGTGGGCTAAGCTGCAGATAATTATAAGTCCTTGGTAGTCTCGGTATAGCAGAATTGTAAAAAAAACGGAACTTCGAATATTTCTGTGCTCTGAGTATCTTTAGTTGGATTCTGATGTGTGATGTCTTCACATATAGGAGTATTTGGAAGATTACGGCATAAGTGGAAGAAGGAAAAAAGTAAAATAAAGATTGGAATTTGAAGAGATTAAGACGATCAGATAAGCTTATGCGTGGAATTTTGTGTTTCTACAGAAATGAACGTGTGAATTTACGCTTTACAGATTCAACAGAATTCTTGTCATATTCGTAATGCGACGAACAAACATCAGAACAGTATTCTAAGACCGATCGTACAAGAGATGTATAATTTAAGGAAGAATAATAGAATACAAGAAAATGATTGAGATGATCTGAAAACGAAACCGGATAAATTGGAGACCCGGTTGACCATGTCGGAAAAATGAAAGCCGAATCGGAGTTCGCTGCCAAACATACCAACAAGGTCCTTAATACAGCTAGAAGAAGAAAGTGTATTGGTATCTAAAGAATAATCAAACATAGTTTGGAGTAGTCTCATGGAAAAATAATACTCAATTACATTTCTTCGTGTTGAGAGTTAGCTTCTTCCGCTGGCAATAGTTTAGAAGATAAACAGGATAAACAGGAACTATAGTGTACTTAATAAGAACGATGAACCGAAAGAATGCAAGCATTTCATGATATATGGTGAAACGCTAAGGCGACTTAATTTGCAAAGAAGCAGGTTGTGATCTGCATGATCAAAAGCTTTCGAGATGTCTGTGTAAATTGCATGAACTCCATATTGGGTGCCCAGTGCTTTGACGACAAAATTTGTGAAGTGTACTTAATTTGTCAAAGTAGAGTGACCTGCCAGAAAGCCATATTTCTCTTTTACAGTCAGATGACCATAATCATTCATGGTTGAATCATGTAGTAGCAGAAGTAAAATTTGGCAAATCGGACATGATTTAAGCTTATGTTAGAGATCGTCTGCAGGCAAAGTGTGAGTGATCAGTAAAAATGCAATTAATCGATGTTTTGGAAACGCTCTATTCAAATTCCATGGATAATTTTAAGTTATTCTTGATGAATTCACGCACAGTTTTGATGGAATTTGAATTGCTTAAGGATTTCAGCTGGCCAGCATGCTGCTAATCATTCATGATGAATTTTACGACTGAGTTGAAAATTTTCGGTAAAAGATTTATCAAGTTTATAATAAAACTTAATATTGGCGCTTTTAATTAAAAGGCCAATTTTTCATTCAAGACCATTTTTCATTCATTGTTGGTGGGGAATATCATTAATACATCCAGTAATGATATCGATACATTAATATATCTAGTAATGAAGGGTTGCATTGCTTTTCGTGTAATCAAGGAGCTTTATGTAACATTAAATGCAAGGAAAGAACCCGCGGTGCTTTGACAGAGTTAAGATAATTTGGGGAACAGTGACTTCACATTCTCGATGCTGGCAAACCGGGGATCCTACTGCTTTTTCAGCAAAGTCGTAGTTAGAAACATAACCAAAGCTTGTGAATGGAAGGCGGTAATTTATTCGGGAATAACTTAGTCCATGGGGAGTAGCAGCGTCACACGTACCAAGTTTGATGCAAAGAGTGATCTCTCTTTGCTAGTTCACAGTTAGAGAGCTTTTGGGGAATAGTACCCTCACACTTACCTTAGCCGGTAGGGATTTGTCGTAATCGGTTATTCATGAGATAGTAGAATGGTGCACGCTAGAGTGTATAATAACTGACCGGCTTCAGTGATGAGCTTAGGGATATAGTCTCTTATACCAACCTAATGGAGGAAGTATTGTATTGTGGGGTTGAAGCGAAGACGGTGGGTCGGTAGATTTATGTCACCCGCTACGCAGCTAATAAAAGGCCTAAAAGACAATTTCTGCACGATATTTCACCAAGGCGTCTGGCGTCCTCCCATCTATCCAGCTAATGCAAGATTGGGGGGTCGGTAGCTTAGCTCGCTAACGCGTCAGTCCGAAGCAGCGATCTACTGCCCGCGGGTTCGAATCCCGCCGTGCCCATGGCTGTATTTGTTCGTCTTGTGTTGTCTTAACAGCCGGCGACTGGGCATAATACCAGCGCTCCATTAATTAAGTGCCACATTAAAAAGCTTTAGTAGCGACTAGGCATAACACTAGCGCTTTAAATAAGAAATCAATGTAGCACTTAAAAAAAGAATAATGGAAAAATTGATATCGGCTTCTCCCATACGTGTCTCCCTACCGCCATCGCTAAGCATTCGCTTCAAAGGGTAATCCCCTGAGCTTTGGCATTATCATAGAAAAAAAAGGCTTTGCTGCGACAATGACATTGAGCAAAGTAAATCCACATTTACTAGCTGGAGTTAGTTTCAGGGTCACTTCTACCGTCATCGATACGAGAATGGCTTTCGTTCATACCTGGCTATCACAGATTGGACTCCGAGAGTCACTGAAAATTCGGGGCCACGGGCGGCGGTGTTCATAAGCCTGTCATTAGAGGTTTGGTCTTTTGTGGTTGTAGTGGATCCTCTTTTGACTATAACTCGAGGGGGAACTAGACTCTGGCGATAGGGCAGGAAATACATGATTAAGCACGTCATGAGTTTTATATTTCCCCAGTATAATAGAGGCGAAGATCCAGCTCTCAAGGGTTCGTTTTTCGGTGAACCGCCGCCTTAAGGCTCAAACGACATGAACTGCCGTTAAACCTTCAAAAGGATATATTTATTTATTTATTTAGAATTCATTTCACAGATATACATCCAATTATAAAATTGAAATGAAAGATACATACATAAAAGCAAAAATAAAATAAGACATATGCATGAAAATTCAATAATCCAAATACGATAAACAACGAAGATATTACAATAAAGTAGATTAAGAAATAAAAACAGAAAAATAATAATAATAGAATAACAAAAGTGAAAATGAATAAATAGTAGGTAATATCAAAATAGTGAAGATGAAAAATAATAAATAAAAGAAAATTGAAACATAAGCAAAATTATAAGCGAACAGGCTCTGACAGTGTTTGAAGAATATGCCTCTTAAAACTAACGAAAGGTACGGATAAAGAACCAAACTGATGCTCATTATGATTCCTTAGGATTCTCAGTATTGGTAAATGGAAAAATACTTCAGTACGCACAAAAGGGAAGGTGAAAAACAGGGATCTGATAGGTCGGCCAGAGACCAGCACAAATTCGGAAACAGGAATATTGATAGAACAAAGGCCAACGTAAATTTCGCACAAGAATCATTCATCAAGGAACAATCTGTTGACATGCAACGGGAAAGGGTTTAACAATTTTAGGCGTTCATAGTAAGGGCAGTAGGGGACAAAAATACAGACGACAACAAGTAAACTTACGTTGGACAGCCTCGGCTGCATCTGAAAAGTACACAAAATGAGACCACACTTACGACCAGTATTCTAGTATGCTACGTACTAACGACGCGAATAGACGGTGGTTACAAGTTAAAATATAAAGGGAGCAACGAGAACAACGAAGAATCCTGCAACTTTTGACGCTTTCGCTGAAATTAATTAAACATGCAGATCAAATTTCAGACAAGGATCAAAGATAACGCCAAGGTTCTTATGTTGGTCTACATGCAGCAACATAATATCGGAGAGGGTATAATCAAAGTGGATAGGGATTAGTTTGTTAGTAAAGGACATATGTAACACATTTATGGATATTGAGGGAAAGGGAGTTAACAGCATACCAATCAATCAAAGCAGTAAGGTCTGATTGAAGAAGCAAGCAGTTTTCATAAGAAGAAATAGAATGTAGAAGCTTAAGGTCATCCACGTAGAGGAGTGAAACAAAATTGAAACAACTGGGCAGATCATTGATTAACAATACGAACAGAAGCGGCCTGAGAATCGAACCTTGGGGAAAACCTGATGTAGAATGAAAAGGGAAAGAAACGCAACCATTGAAGACAACACGACAAGCACGATTGACATTATAGGAGGAGAACCAGGAGTGAAGGATTCCGGATATGCCAAAATTGCGCAGCTTATCCAACAACACAGTATGGTCAGCTTTGTCAAATTCCTTAGCAAAATCCGAGTAGATGACATCAGATTGTTGTCCAGCATCCAACGAACCAGCAACGGAGTTAACAAATTCGACCAAGTTTGTTGACGGGGAACGGTCTTTAATAAATCCAAGTTGCTCCCTGGAAAGTAAATGGTCAATGGCACTATATACCCTACTGTGGATAATTCTTTCGAACAATTTCGGAAAACAGGATAGAAGGGAAATAGGTCGGAAATTGGAAACAGTTTCAATACTCCCCGCTTTGAAAATCGGAAAAACATTTGCGACTTTCAATACAGAATGAAAAACACCAGTGTACAAGCTTAGTTTAATTTTAAATAGAAATTGGAACACTTAAAGATGAAGACTTAAAAAATACACACAGAATACCATCAGGACTCTTGCTGACTGTAGGGTCTAAAAGGGACATTAAAGCTTATATTTCAGAGGGGACAGCCGTAATGAAATCAAAACGAAAAACTGAAGATGATTGGGTGTTGCTGTTGGGAATATTGGATGGATTGGATGATCCAAAGGTTGAGGAAAAGAAAGTAACAAATAACTCACAAATCTCTTGTGGAAAGGAGGTGACATCACCGTTAAACGAAAAGCTGTCTGGTAAGTGTTTTGAAGTTTTCAGAGAACTGATGTACGACCAAAACAGTTTTGGATTAGTAGAAAGGAGGGATGACTCAATGTGCGTAAAGTATCTTCGCTTAAATGTTTCAATAGCTTTTTTCGCCATTATTCGGTATTTGCGGAAATTTTGAAGCGAATCATGAGAGGGGCTACGCAAGTGTATCAAGTGCGCTTGTTCTTTGTTACGAAGAGCAATAGATACATCAACAAAGAACCAAGGTTGACTAGATGATTTGCGGGAACCTGTCGTAGGAGTGTAGATATTAAGTTGGAAACTAAAGCGTAAAAAGATGAAAGACCAGCATCTACGCCCAGCGCATCAAAGAAAGTATACCAATTAACGGCATCAAGTGCTGAAGCAATTCGCAAATAATCAGTTTTGAAAAAGTTGAAACGCGTAGAGGAAACACTATTTTTTCGAAGCGGACGAGCAAGTTTGAATAATTTATATATGAGAAGCATCTTTTATACCATAAAACAAAGAAAAAACAGCAATGCCTCAAGAATCGATCCTTGTGGAATGCCAGTATTTATGCACGTGCCATTGTTGGTAAAGAATGAGTCTTTAGTAATAGTTTTTCTCTTTGTCAAGTAAACTTTGATTATGCTACATACGCCTAGGATTGTCAAAAATTAAACCAATTTAATAATGTTGACAGGAGAAAAGCGATTCTTAAAATTCTAAGCAACAAATTGAAATTACCAAACATCCCTTGAACTGTTTTGGGTAACAGGGTAACTAGGACCGCTAGAAATCGATCTGTTGCGAATCTAAGAACGAATATATTGAAAATGGACCCGACACAACAGACCGTCACATAATACAATTCAATGCAGAGCTCGGTAAATTCATAATTGAAACATAGTAGAAAGAGAACTTAAAAAACATTATCTTGGAAGTAAATGAAAGTGATGCACAGTGAATGAGAGATAGGGAGAATGGAAAAAAGGAGGAAAACAAGTTATTGAAAGTTATTTCAGACATACTAAAAAGCTTCTTTTTCAAGATATCAAATGCTGGTAATTTTTTAAGTCCCCTCTGGGTGACTATTGGATTATGAGCATATCGGATCAGAAGGATTCTATTGAAGTTGACAGCGACTGATATTCTGTTCACTGTTTGTTTTTATTAGCAGTCCAGACCAGTTTTAATTTTTTTCTTCTTAAAAATACGCAGATTTTGATTTTAACTGGATTCAATTTCAATTTTATTTGATCGTTTCTAAACAATAAAATATATTTACTCACCTTTATTCTCTTATTACGAACTGTAACACCATTTAGACTTTTTATCGCTCGTGAAGCATCGTCTTCCGTACAAAAATTTATGAAACCGTATCCGTAACTGTAGCCAGTCTAAAATAATACAATAAATGTTAATGCATGACTAAATTCCTGTGAAAATTACATATATCAATGCTTACCTTAAAATCCCTCATTATTCGGCAGGTATCGATAGGTCCCATTATCCGAAATAAAGCGAATAGCTCACGATCAGTCATGTCTTGGGGTAGATAGTTTATAATGAGATTCGTTCCTCCACCGGGACCTGCTAACGAACTAGTACTCGACGAGCCCATATGGCCAACCGTCGCTAAGGTATTACTCGTTGGAAAATCATTAAAGGTTCGTCTGGCTGTCGGATACGATGATGTAAAGTCTGTGTCCTGCGGTGAAAACGCATAACGTGACTGCAATTTTCAAAGAATTTGAAATTTGGACGCGATGCTTTTTTTGAGATAAGGCGGGGAATAAGCACTAGGATATCCATTGGAATCTATATCTATTGTAGACAACATACACAACTCTAGTAATTTATAGGAAATGAATTATTGGAGATAGAATTATCTAGCAGCAACACATCAGCATCATTACTATATATGCCTAGATCTAAATGATACTGAATCGATTATTTGACAACATTGGGGCAGGTCGAGTTTGAGATGTATCGTGTGACTGTTTTGTGAAAATGTGTTATCTGTCAGATACTTACGCACAACTTAAGTAATAAATTCTTGAAAAATGCCACCAGGTTCTTCAGGATCAATAAATATGTTTGCATAGTATGCGCAATTATTGGCTACGGTTTAGTCTTAAAATAACACTATCAGCGAAAAGACTATTGACTTTTTATGCTATTTCTCTTAATTCAGGCCAGACCGGTTAGAGCATACCCACACACAATATAATCAAAAATATAGTCGAAACAAACAAGTTAATTTTACAAAAGACATTTGATTTAAATAAAAATGAAAATAAGAGCGCCTAAAATTACTTAATTATTTCAATCTAAAAAAAATTGTAACATGTCTCAGTGTTGACGGCTGTTGCACAGGGTACTACTTTGGGATCGATTTGAAGTGTAGTAGGAACTTTGAAATTATTTTTTAGAGAACAACTTTGAAGCATCGCAAGAAACAAATGTGCTTCTTTACATCAATATAGAATTGTCTGGGAAGTATGATACGATACTTTTTGGGAAATTTATTACATACAAACCGTGCATTTTGATTGAGTGGTCTAGCAATAGGGGAGGGAGGGAGGATAACTGCCAAAAAAAGTATGATAAATTCGAAAAAATATTCCACCGAAACAAGGCATGTGAAATACTAAAAATATACATAAATAATGTCAAAATACTCTCCTAACCTGTAAAAAAACCATCGTCTATGTTTACTAAATAAAATAATGAACAGTTAGTAATGGCATTTTGATTTTTTTGGGAGTTGGTGGTTTAATAGTTGTTTATGGTTCTAATCCTACAATATGTAGATCATTTTTTTATGTTGTGATAAAATTGTTGAGTTCAGTGTAGTGTATATGCCCCGCATTGTCACAGAAAAAAGTTGAAGCGATAAAAATGTAATATTTAAAAGCTCAAACAAATTTCAAGCTCTACGCACAAATACTAATCTAAAATCTATAATGTACAAACCATTCCCGAGGGCAACGAATGGGACATTCCCCACATACGACCGCCGCTACTGAAATGAAACAGAAGTGGAGAAATAATATTAAATTTGTGTAGTTTACAGTTTTTACTATAAAACATTATAAAATAATTTAGTTTATAGATTTATGTTAATTGTAAAATAATTTAGTTTACGTAGAGTAAATTCACGAGTTACGTGAGTAATTATTAGTGATGGACTAAAGAAAGCCAAACAGTTTGCAAAAAAAACGTTTGACTGCAAAAAACGAACGAACAGTTTTTCCAAATAGCAACAAAAAGTTTTTCTAAACGAAAATCTTTTCTAGTTCGTTAGCAGGTCCTGGTGGAGGAACTAATCTCATTATAAACTATCTACCCCAAGACATGACTGATCGTGAGCTATTCGCTTTATTTCGGATAATAAAACGAATAGTTTTTCTAAAATCATTCGTTATTTTAAAACTAACCGTTTTTTTTTTACAACGAATAGTTCTTCTATAATCAATCATTTTTCTAAAACGAACCGTTTCGTTTGTTAAAACGAACTGTTTGGTAGTGGAAAACAGTTTGCGAATGAAAAACTATTTTTCCGCAGCAAACTGTTTGGTGGGGAAACATTGTTTGGCAGCGACGATGTGTTTCGTATCGGCAGACTGGCTTTTAACGACAAACTGTTTGGCTTTGGAAAACTGTTTAGCTGCGGGAAATAGATATTCAGAGGCAAAGCATGAAATGAATAATCCTATATAATAAGAGGTTGTCAGATTTATTAGGTGCGTATTTTTGCATTTTGATCAAGAGCTGGTTAGGGTAGGTAGCATTGAAAACGACAGCAGTTGCTGTTGTTTTGAATGCTGTTTACTAGAATCAGCTCTCGATGGCATAAGACCATGTATTTTGATTCTTTACGACCATGTGTACTGATTGATGTATGATTATACGGTTGGTCAAGTAGATAATATATTGAAAAATTGAGACAATACAAGTATCAATTCCGTTTAGAAGCGCTTAGTACTAGCAATGAATGCTTACGATACGATGGTGGAAGACACAATACATAAAATATATACAGTTGGGGACAAAACTCTCCATACACCCTCAAAATTTCATAAATTAAGTAGAAAATGCAAATATTTATAAGAATTTTATATGCAACTTTACTGCAAATGTATTTTTATTAACATAACTTAAAAAAAATACATTAATTAACTTATAAGCGTAAAACACCAGAAAAAGCGAAATTCAGTAGAGACAAAAGTGTTCATACATTGATCAGATAGTGTACTCTGTTCTTCATTGCATTGCTTTACTGTTGTTTTTCTTCAAAGAACCGTTGAATCTCCTATGAAATGCGTGAATACGATCTAATGATTAGTTTGTTTTAGTAATCTGTGAGCAAAGGGAGTGAAAAATGAGCAAGCGTAAGGAAATAAGAGTTGAAATAAAAAATTTAGTTATTGCTGAGCACAGAAATGGAAAATCATACCGCGCAATTGGAGTTTTGTTTAATTTATCCCATTCCATTGTCCAATACATTGTTCAAAAGCAGAAAAACACAGGATCAGTGGAAAATAGGCCAAACAATGGACGACCAAAGAAACTTTCCAGGTGAGATATCAGCATGATCTTAAAAGAGGTCGACAAAAACCCAAGGATCACCGGTCGGCAACTGGCGGAACATGTCGCTTATACTTCGAATAAGTGTGTTCACCATCCAAACAATCTTACGTTCTGATGGATATGCAAGTAGGGTTCCTCATAAAAAAACCGCTAATACCTGAAAAGAATAGGCAGTTTCGACTTGAATTTGCAAAGCGATATTTAGGAAAGGATTTAGAATTCTGGAAAACTGTCTTATTGACTGATGAAAGCAAGTTCAACTTGTTCGGTAATGATGGCAAGGAAAGAATCTGGCGAAAAAAGGGAACAGCATTGCAACTGAAGAATTTGATACCAACAGTAAAACACGGCGGTGGCAATGTGATAATGCGGGGTGGAATTTAGCTGGCAAATTGGTCTTTATAGAC
The DNA here is from genome assembly GCA_947369275.1 of Nemotelus nigrinus. Taxonomy (NCBI): domain Eukaryota; kingdom Metazoa; phylum Arthropoda; class Insecta; order Diptera; family Stratiomyidae; genus Nemotelus; species Nemotelus nigrinus. The sequence goes on from OX376373.1 coordinate 140,089,019, forward strand.
GGTATTATGGACCAATACTATTATAAAAGACTGCTAGAAGAAAACTTGCAACCTTCCGTGGACAATTTGAGCGAAAGAACTGGTTGCTTTATTATGCACCAAGCCAGCTGTATTCTCCTCCTCAGTCGCCAGACTTAAATCCCATTGAACATATTTGGGAGCTTATGAAAAGAAAAATCTCGAAAACTCACACTCACACCAGCAGCAAGGAATCACTCAAAACTGCGCTTCAACAAGCTTGGGGAGAAATAACTCCGGAAGTCACTAAAAATTTGGTGGATTCAATGCCACGACGGTTGCATGCTGTTATTGATGCCAACGGTGGCCCAACAAAATATTGAAATATAAAATTACATTAAATAACGTGGAATTTTCAGTTCAATTACATAATGTATGAACACTTTTGTCTCTACTGAATTTCTTTTTTTTTGTGTTTTTACGGTTATAAGTTAATTAATGTAATTTTTTTATTTATGTTAATAAAAATACATTTGCAATAAAGTTGCATATAAAATTCTCATAAATATTTGCATTTTCTACTAAATTGTCCCCAACTGTATAAGAAAAACATAATACGTAAAAATTCATTGTACTGAATTAATTGAAGATTATTCAAACTATGAACGATGTTTCTTAATTGAACTACATACATTTCAAATATTTATATTGTCGCACAGCATAAAATTTGTTCTTGTCGTTAACAAACTGCTATTTTTAAAACAGTTTTAAATAACAGTTGTTTTTTTTCAAAACAACAGTTCGTTTTCGTTTTGTGAAAACAACAGAAACGGCCATCACTAGTAATTATGTGGTATATTTTTCCAAGACTGTTCTTTTCTCCTATTTTGATGATTTCAAAATTTGCTGTCATTTTTGACACTTATGTTTAATATCATTTCGAAAATCATGATGAAGAGAACTAAACCCTTGGACAGACGAGACAAGTAAAAAATGTTTAACACATTAATGATAATTAACTTGTACGTGTGTCATAGGGTGCTCATTAATATTATCATTAATGAGGTTTTTCAAAAGATCATGAGAAGATGAATGCTCATTCGCTCTAACCGCACGTCGCACCATCTGGCGAGAGCAGTATGAGATTTCTTGGAATAATTGAATAACTGTAGGACTTTCAGCTGTCAAAATGGCCATGGATTTCTCGTTGCCATGGAATCCTCATTAGCGAATGTCATTGATATGCCCGTGTGTCACCATCAAAACAAATTATAATTAGCGTTCAATGATCATTACACTGCACCGTCTGTCCATGGTTTAATACTAAGAAAATTGAAAAATCGTCGTTGATAAAAAGGCTCACTTGTAGCTGAATAAATTTTTGAGCCAGAAAAATTGCGTTTTTGGAGTAAGATAAACTCATAAGAGACTCAATGACATTGACAAAAGTGCAAGATTTAGTGTGGTCTTCACATATGGGCCCTTATTTGTGAAAAAAAAAATGAAACCGGAGCTCGCGTCCTTAAATAAAAATTAGTTTATATTTATTATTTGTACTTGTGTTTCTAGTTTTGTGTTTCTAGTAAGATGGCGCTATACCAAAAAATTTAACCATTGGCTTACAAGGGTTGTACCAAAAGTAATGATAATTAATATCTAAAACAACGGTTACAATTTTTTTTTAAAAATTTACTTTTCTACGCAGTCTTTTAAAACGGTAATTTATTTCGACAATTTTTTCTTAACTGTGAATAGCTTTAGACAATTTTTTTCATAACTTCCTGTATAGCGACGATGAGCTCACAATTTTTTTGTTTTGAAATTTTCTTCCCCTCAGATGTTCCTTGAGCAAATGAAATAGGCAGAAGTCAATGAGGGCTAGATCTGGAGAATGGGACGGGTGTACAAGTAGTTTGAAACCTGTTTTCGAATGGCAGCCATTGCAACTTCGATCTTCAAACGTCAACTCGTTCCTTCTTTGGCTCTTCGCTTAACTTTCTCGGTAACCAAACTGCGAACACTTATTTATCTTCCGTATTTTTTTTGCGCAGCTTAATATTCTTACACCTCTGTGTAATTCTACGATTGGAGGAGTAAGGTCTCCAGTGTTTTCAGCAAGCCAGCGTCCATGTCGTTGGCATACATTTTTTCAAACAAAAGGACTTGATTGCATTTAGTTAAAGAATAAGGAAATAAAATCAAACAATCTGGACTTACAAACAAATAGGAAATAGTCAAGTAGAGGAAAGCCAAGCAAGGAGCTTGTGTATAAAGGCTCAACAAAGTTCAAATTACAACTTCCCTGTTGATTACTATACTTCAAACTGATTCACTTCGAGATTTAAGATGAAGTGGCAAAACGGGATATCAGCCATTAACAGGCCAATATGTATAAATCAGGAGACCAAAGAGACCACTTTCGTATCTTGGAAGACGTCAGGCCCGTAATGGAATTTTGAACAAAGCAACCTTCAGGAAAAAGTAAAGGTTCACAGTTCCTCTAAGGAACAAGTGGACGGATGTCCCACCTGCTCTAACAAAGGCGTGCAAAAGCGGCATACCAATGGGTCAAAGATGGATTTTGAAATAGAAGCAGGAATTGTAGGATCCAGGTGCAAAATACACGTCTCCTTCCTAAGGAGGTTACCCTCAATCAGGCAGATTCATCTGCCTCTTAAATTCTTTCTCTGATATAAAACAAAGGAAAGACCAGAATTCAAAGTACCTCGGATAGCTGAACGGTTCTCAAAGCGGTTATAAATCATGATAACCTAAATTCAGCTCTTATAGACGAGGAAGATCCTTAATGAAATGGGTTCACAGAATAGCCTCGATCTGAGATGAATCTTAGATCATGAGAGACGTCAAGGAAACAACGAAGCTGACACTACAGTCAAATTGCCCTACATTGATCTCACTCTGAATTTGGGTTTATGAAAGCCAGTAGCTTCACTACTGGTTTAATCTGGAGGCTTTGAAACCAAAAGAGCAAAATATGTGGCTCTCAACAAAAATGGTATAAGAACCCTCTGTGAAACCTTAACAAGCAAAAATTACTTCGATAAAATAGATAAGGCTCGGGACAACTGCTGGCAGATACTGTAGAGAAACGATAAAGAATGTAGAATGTACAGACTATAAAGCACTAGCGAGACAAACACTAGAGCTTTTTAGGTCTGCCTTTTCCTCTTCCTATGGCACACTAAAAGCCCCGACCGGAGACATGATCAGGTTTATATCTTATAGGAGATAGTTTGGAAAAGACAGCATAGATCTATACCATTTTCGAGTCAGATTCAAATATTTTTCTTACAAATTGACAATATTCATAATTTTTCAAAACGAATTCATAGATTTTCGGTAGCAATTCGTATGTTTGTAAGACTAATTTATAATTTTTTTGAGTCAATTTTATAATTTTATCAAAGCAAATTCATAATTCTTGTGTTTGGAATTTGGCCCCCACACATACTTTTTTGTGGGAAAAACGTACTAAATATGGCTGCAAATATTTCTGTATGTACATTCAATGAAGGATTTATGGCTATCTTGAAAATAATGCAAGTAATGGGAGTTACGATTGCAGAACGTGCGCTGGAACATGCAGAGCATAGAGATGCTGCAAGAATTAACCAGGCGGAAAAACACTCGACTGAGGCATCTAAAGAGGCCAGAACTGCTCGAAGGGAGCAAAAATCTTTGGAAGAGGAGGAGTATGAGCAAGAAGAAGGTATATTGTATGGTCCAGGCATCGCAGATTAATTTTCGTTAAAAATTATTGCAAAAAATATTGAATTTTAACTTTAAACCCGATTTTCTCGAAACAACGTTTTCCAAGTTGGCGTGCATGATTAAGAAAAACAATATTATCCAATCGTTCTGAAATTTAATATGCACATGTTAATTCTCAGAATGAACTACGGATGAAAAAATCGGGATTAAATTTTTTTTAGTTATAATCGGCTATAACTAAAAGAATTGAATGCCGATTTTTGGGGAAAAAAAACCTTGATTTTCGAAAAAACGCCGCTATTTTGTTATTTTCCAAGGCCGCTTTGATGTTGGTCTAAACCCCATTTTTGTTTTTTTTTCAGACTTCCCTGAGGGCAGTTATCATACACGCCAGGTTTTTTGGTGTATTTAAAAAAATTGTAGCAGACGACAGGGGGCCAGAAAACATTTTTAACAATTTTGTTTATGTAGTCTAAGACAAATAAAGTATGTGTAAAAATGTTCAATCAGATATGTCTTTTTATTCAATTAAAAATAAGCCTTTGAAAAAAAACATTTTTTTATTTGAAGGTGCTATGTCCCCTTAAATGAATTCTTGAGAGCTTGTTTTTCTAAATTTTTATCATTTAGAATAGTAAATTGCTGAGTGGACAAGTACTTGCGAATGTTAGTGTAATTTTTCTTCGGTCAATATATTTGTTTGGAAAAATTTCTTCACAAGATGGTTAATTATCTATTTCTACCCAAGAGATCATAATAAAAATTATTGTGTATTTCAAACCACTACAATAAATTACCATTTACAGAACTAAGCAAATACCAATTTATTTCCTTAGGTGGAGAAAGGCTAGGAATAAATATTTTATTTTTCAAACTCAATTCCTGTCATTATTTAAAATAAACGATCGCAAAACACACCCGCTATCTCATATAAGTTGGCTCCATCGATTCCTGCCATCATTGTCCCTACAAGTCACCACAAACATACAAAACCATATTTTCTTCTCTGAACGAAACACCTACCAAGAAAAGCCTAAAATTAATACGGTGAACTTTGCATTTTTTTCCGTGGGACTGTTAAACTAGCTCGACGGTCATTCAAGAGGATTTGTTTGTCTTTAGCAGGTTAGCTTGTGTCGAGTGTGATATTCTTGAAAGTCTATACAAAACATTACACTAATATTGTGCGAAAGTTTCATCGCCTGAAATAATCCTGAGGAAATGATGAGACAGAGAGAAGGGGCAAACAATTTCCGCCTACGATTATATAGTCCTGAAATAGTGAAAATGTTGTTTCGTGTTGGAAACTTTTGTCGGCAAAACAGATTGACTTGAAGGATACTTGTAGTTTCCGGAATTCTTAGGAAGGTTTGCTTTAAGCTAACACAGGATAGGACCACTAATCAAAGCTTAGAGTAGGATAACAGAGGTATTGGTTGAAGAGTTGCAATTTTAGTTATTGACCAATAAACAGAAATGATTTTATACAGAGAACTATTTGCAGAGGAGGTAAAATAGAGGTTGCAGTTGTGTCATTAGCAGAAATATTTCGCGTCAAATATTCAATTGATACTTGGGACAGGCGGAATGTTATAATCGTACTATTCTTAGTATCATCTCATAGGCAGGTACAAATTACTTAATGACACATGTCACATATTCTAGTTCACTTTTCCATAAAAAAAACCAAAACAAAATGCTATAAGTTACGTGTCTGCCTGGTAACAGTGCTCTGGGGAGAAACATTCAGCTTATTCTATATTCCGCATTTGTCTGGTCCTGAACAGATTTCATAACTCTACGCACTTTTCGATGACAAGTATGAGTTTCTGGCACAACATTAATCATCTTACTTTTTATTCTCACTATACCATCTTCTCTCCTGCGCCTCTCTTTGTCCCGAATGCACACGTTAGAATGAGGAGAACACATTAGAAGAAGAAAATATACATTCGCATTGAAACTGAAAATACCACGGCGTGGAGATATTTAAATCTTCAAGGATATTTTATCAGCTCTAATCTTTCGGTGACGATAAAACGAAGTATGTATAGAATTGTGTAATAATAGGTGGCGATTTTTTAGCCAGTTACTTTGTGGGCTAGGATCATCTGGCTACTAGCTGAGTCTGCTTTTGATGTTGGTTTCTAATGGGAATTGAAAAACTAAAACAACAGCTGTAGCCATTGTTCCTGCTCGTAGATTTGGTGATGGTGGACCATCAATTCAAAATATTATCTGATATCTGATAGCGATATGATTTATGCTGAAGGTCACACGACTGCTTTATAGCCAATGGTCAGATGAATGATGTTCTATTTACTGATGCTGTTTGTTGCGTTTAGGCATTTTATAGGCAATAAACAGGATAAAGAGACAATTTATTGTGATTTACTGAAAACAATTGATTGGTATTTAAATATGTGGATGCGAGCAAATGGAATGATATATAATAGCAATTTGTTTTAGATAAAAGGTCATTTTGAATAAGCGTATAGAAACGTCAGGAAATCCGATTAGCAAAAAAAAAAACCGGTAACATTGTATTGAAAAACAATATCACAAATGTGAAGATACTTAACTAATCAGTGACGCAAGTAACTTAGAACAAAGCCAGCAAGTTTAGATGTCCTAGAAGTAATAAATCAAATATATAGGTTAAATTTCAATTTTGGATTAAATTAGTGATGGGCTCAAAAACGAAAAACAGTTTGAAAAAACGTTTGGCTGCAAAAAACGAACGAACAGTTTTTCCAAATAGCGACAAACAGTTTTCTAAAGCGAATTTTTTTTTTCGAAAACGAACAGCATTCCTAAAACGAACCGTTTTTCTACAACGAATAGTATTTCTAAAACCAATTATTCCAACTATTCTACAACGAATAGTTTTTCTAAAGCCAATCGTTTTTCTAAAACGAATGGTTTTTTAAAACGAACTGATTTTGTCAAACGAATCGTTTTTCGTTTTTCTCAAACGAATCGTTTTTCATTTTTCTCAAACGAATCGTTTTTTTAAAACGAACTGTTTTTTTTAAAACGAAACGTTTACCGTTTGTCTCAAACGAAACATTTTTTTAAAACGAACTGTTTTTTTAAAACGAGCTGCTTTTTAAAACGAATCGTTTTTCGTTTTTTTTATAACGAATCGTTTCTCGTTTTTTTTAAACGAACCGTTTTTCGTTTTTTTTTTAAACGAATCGTTTTTTTTAAACGAATCGTTTTTCGTTTGTTAAAACGAACTGTTTGGCAGTGGAAAACTGTTTAGCTGCGGAAAACAGTATTTTCATACTTGCGAGCATTTTCGTATCTGCAAGTATTTTATTCAAAAGGAGCTTCGTCGTCGTAGCACTACAGCCCCTCCCGGGCCTTGGCTTCTCGTAGGTGACGCCTCCAGTTGTCTCGGTCCAATGACGGCGTCCTCCAATTTCGAAAGCCGAGCAGCTTTGCGCAGTCTTCGTCGACAGAGTCAGACCAGCGTTTTCTGGGTTTTCCGACTGGTCTTCGACCCTCGGCCCTTCCGTCGAATACCTTCTTAGGTACTCGATGCTCGTCCATTCGTTGCATGTGACCAGCCCATTGCAGCTTCTACAGATTCACTATTGTAGCAACCTTAAATCGGACAAAATCGGCCAATTTTGGATTAGAGTGGTTTGGGCCATAACGGGCCAAGACCATTTGTTGTGATACAACAATTTCGCTTTTGTAGGGGAGTAAAGGGTTTTTTGGCCATAGTTTGGCAAAAACTAACTTTACGGCGCTTTCGATGATTGAAAGTGGTCGGGTCGTACAATAGTGATATTTCAATGGCGAAAAAATTTTTATAGGGGAATTTGGGCAAAAATGTTAATTTTTTTAAAATTTTTTTTTTGGTCGAGTATGAATTCGGGGACCTTTCTGAGTTGTTTCGGGCGAAATTTCCATACAAGTCTGGGAAAAAATGACCTAGTTTCGAAGATACGGCAAAATGAAATCCGGCGGAAAAACTAAAAGTAGCACTAAAAGTGCCAAGGAGGAAAAGGTTGAGATTCTTTTTGGTTCACCAGTTGGCGTCTCCGGGTGTGCTGAGGCCCTGCTCGTGACTGCAGGTCGCCACGAGGGTGTCTCCAACCTTACCGGGGCTGTAAAATTTACGAGACCGCGGGAGGTAAGGTGCCCCTGGACTCATGTCCAATCTTACAGAAGAGGTTGCATGTTTAATAAACGAAACATTGTTTTTATCATTTCTTAGTAAAATTTTCGACAAACTTCATGCTTCAGTGAGGCGAAGTGGAAATCCGACTGTTTTAGATTAGCCAGGAAAAGTTTGGTATCAGAGATCGCTCGATGAAAAGTCATATAGATGACAATAGGATTAGTTGGTCCTATCTTAGTATTTTTACTAATGTTCGAAGAACATTAGTATAAAACTCGTTTCGTCGAAAATTCATATTTCTTTATATATATATGTATATATATATATATATATATATATATATATATATATATATATATATATATATATATATATATATATATATATATATATATATATATATATATATATATATATATCAGCAAAATGATTAAGGGAGATAATCTCTGGAGTGGCCGATCCGATTGAGCTGAAATTTTCGGAGAACGTAGATGTATATAGTAGGTAGGTCCATGACTTTCTCAAATTCAGATATCCTAAACCTTTTGGCGGCGGCGAGCGTTTTAATGAATTTTGAGGTACTCCTATATTTCCAAGCAGTATAAATTTTTGTTAAAGAAAAGTATTGGAAATGAGAATTAATTATGTTTTAAGCTTGTCAATGATAAAAAATTGGAAATTTTGAGCCGTATGTGGGTGCAGGGTGCCTAAAACTAGGCAAGGATTTTTTTTCAAATTTTGATTTGTCATTACTTGTAAGAAAAACAATGGATCATGTAAAAATTACAGAGCGTATTGATGTTGACTAAAATTTAGCACATATAGATTTTCAATATAAAGCGGGTAACCCTGTAGCTGTGGCAGGCTGCTGAAAAAAAATCCTTCAAATCATTGACCTTCCTGAAAATTTTTTGATTTTTGACATAAATTTCAATTTTTTGATAAATTTTATCCTTTGTCCTTCATGTCAAGATAAAATTTTCAAAATTCCGATTTGCACAAGAACGGCAACCCATCACCAAATTACCTCTATTTTCAGCACTCGAAAGTTCTGTTCACGAGAACTGACGACCGGATTATCCGATCATAATGAAATTTACAGGACATGTTGGTATTAGCTAGGACCAGGTCTGATCGAAGTAATTTTGAAATGCGGGCAATCCTGTGGCAGTGGTACCATCTTGAAAAATCACTGAGAATATAATATAACTTCCGATTCAGCCATCAGATTTTAACAAAATTCACACAGTACTTGGATGTTACTCTATGTAACATTTGGTGAAAATTTGGTTGAAAAATTAGAATAGGGCTGGCAGCTGTGGTGATTTTTGTCTCCTAAATCTTGCAAATTTGCTCAGCAAAATAAAGCTTTTTTCCCTTTAACTTCCGGTGCAGTCATGATATCAAAACATATTTTATGCAGAAAATAGACTTTGATGTGAACCAAATGTCGTAGAAATTTCGTACAAAATTTATGAGAGGGCTGAAAGCTATGACCAATTTTTGTAATTTTTTGGAATTTCTTTACTGAGCGATTATGTCATTAGATTTGCAAATGGGAACGATCCTGCAATGAAAATTAACAACAAATATTAACGCTTTAAAAATTTGAAAAGTTTTGAGGGTGGTAACCCTAAAAATTTTTTCACCCGTATAACTTCTAGCGCAGTGATTCAATCGAAACAAAATTTATTGGTTGGGTTTAGTTTAACGTGAAGCAGATTTGGTATATATTTTGCTTTACTGCTGACACAGGGTAACTAGCTTTAGCCATTTTCGTAACTATTGCATCAACAGATGCTTCAAATAACATACTCGTATGCAAAACATTTGCAATAAAATTAAGAAAATAATTTTTAAATTTCCCGAGTTTTGAACATTTGTTGGATGGCAGCCTCAAACAACGTTTAACCGCTTAAACTTTCGACGAAATCCTGCGATGAGAACGAAATTCAAAGGATAAGTTGATTTAAGCATGAGCTTGTTAAGGTAAACTTACTGCTGCTTCGTTGGGAAAATGTTGCCAGCACTGAACATTTTCATCATTTGTGTTATAGTTGAGTTCTGTTGCTTTGAATAAGGAATGGTTGATATGATTCTACAAAAAAGTGTATTACGTCTTGCCACATTTTTTTGTCACTCAAAGACAATTTCTTCGAAAATTAGTTTTCTAGCGGTTCAGGTGCGCTAGAGTGTTTTTAATTACCTTAATTTTCAAAATATTCAGCAAGGTGTTCAAAAAACCAAATCCACCTGTTAAATATTACTCTTGAACTACTCGGGAACAAGAGCAGAGCAACGTATATGCACGCAAAACGCACATTGTGTTCACAAGATAGCGCCATCATTAACCGCATACGATCAGTATTCATCAGTCGCACAGTTCTCACCATTCGCACTGCACACGGAGCTGGCTCATTCCTCTGTGCAATACGATATACATATGTATATGCTCCGACGTTGGAATAGTCTAGATTTCGCTTCATTTACACACGGTAGTCTTATAAAGTATTGCGGTGTGTACATGTATAAGCTCTATTAGCTCGAGTGCACTATGTGTTGAAGGTATGAATTGTGCAGAGCAGTTCTAAATGATGGCTCACATAGCTCTTTCAAAAGAGTTGCTCTTTTTGATTGGCTCGATTCTGAGCTACCCATCACTACCCCTGGGAAACCTTCTTCAATGTTGGAGCGAGATCATACAAGAAACTTTGGAGAAATTGCAAGAGAGAGTGCCATACCAAAACATTCTGTGAATTTCATTTGTATCTAATAATTGGATGGCGAGTTCTCGTGAACATAAGTTTTTTTTATGCTTAAAATATAGGTAAATTGGAGGAGGGTTACCGTTTTTGTCCGATATGAAATTTCAAAAGTTTTCCTTTAGTTATATAGACAAAGTATAAGATATCTATATCAGTTGGCTTTCACTGTAAAAGACGAAAATTTGTCAGGAGAGTCGATGTTTCGAAGGTTTTCAATTTCAATGCCTGCCGTAGCTGCAGGGTTGCCAGCACGTTCATTAAAAACCACGCGTGTCTACAACTTAGGAGCAATAATATGCCCTGTAAGTTTCATAACGATTTGATAATCTGGTCAAAAGTTATCGCAATTCAAAAATTTTCAAACTTTCACAATCTCATTTTAGGTGCCTAAATTATGTTGACAGAAAAATAGGTACATTTAAAATATCACTAAAATTGACGCCGGCGCCAAAGGGTTAAAGATTATTAACTTTTTGTGAGACCTGGCACTATTCTGCATATAAGGTAAATGACCGTATTTTCGTCACTGTACGTAATTTGGGCACATATAACATTTCTGTCTAAAACAAGAAAATGCTTTATGTCAACTAACATAGCATATGATTGTATGAAAATATGACAAATGTATCATCGAAATCACTCAACTTTAATTTAAAGTGCGCTTGAATTTCAAAAAATTTCCGTTACGAAAAGTCTTAAAGAACAAATTGTTCTAATTACTCATTGTCAAGTAGTGCCTCGCATAGTGCAGACGTGATCGAGTTATAAGTATAGTGAATTTTTACAGTGAGTAACAAATTTTTTCTTTTTCTTCTAGTTTATTAGATAAAACATATCTAATTATCAATTGTTGAATGAAGTATTGAAAATATCACATTTATTGCTAAAAAAAAATTAAGTTGACGAATTTAGGATCACATAAAAAGTAGGCATGAGCCTAATTTCGTCATAGTGACGAAATTAAGTACTGGACACGTTAATTTATTTGATTCATTATCTGGTCCTTAGCAATAAACTAAATGAAATTAATGTATAGAAGCGTTAATTACGTGTCAAATAAGCCTGTGACATAATTTCGTCAAGTACATTTAGAGTAAATTGAGGTGGTAATTTCTAAATAAATTGATGGGTTTCTTAGAATGAACGACTTGAATCAAAAATATTTTTTTTCATATTCCTTAATATTATTTCCTGTTACGAAATAAATGTTTTCCTAATATTAAGGTCAAGACTCTCTACACTAGTTTTTTCAATAGAACTTCACTAATAGTAGTCACTTAAATAACTTAAGGCGGTGATGAAAGTAGGTGCTCCAAAATGAATATTTTCCTAAATTCGTCATATTGGAAAAAGAATTTGAATACATTCTAATAGTTTTAAAATATGACATATATAAATATAACATACCAAATAGTTTGTATAAAACATAAATATATGCTAGTTTTAGTTATTACATTTAATAACAATCACATAGGCAGATATCTTGGGCTTTTTTTGCTTTAGGAAACAATATGGCATCAAAAAAATACACTGAAAGTGATCTTGAAGCAGCATTGAAGCGCATCAACCAAGGAGAATCTACAAGCGCTGTCGCGAAAATATATAGAATTTCTAGAACAACACTACAAGACAAGAAGTTTAGTCGGCATTCAAAAAGTACTGGGGCACCGACAATTTTGAATAAAACGGAGGAACGAATTTTAGTCAAATGGGTTCTTGATCTTGCCCAAAATAGGTTTTCCTGTAACGAAATCCCAATTGGTACACAGTGTATCAAATCTTGTCAAAGAAGTTAATAGGGGCAATCGCTTCAAAGATGGGATTCCAGGAAGAAAGTGGTATGAGGCATTTTTGAAACGGAATCCTGATGTATCAGCAAGAGTTTCCCAAAACTTATCATCAGGAAGAGCTATTGTATCGGAATCTTCTATAAGAAACTGGTTCACAAAAGTTTCCTCATATATGGAAACTTTCCCCCAACTAGATGAGGTATTATTGGATCCAGATAGATTGTTCAACTGCGATTAAACAGCTTTTTTTCTGTGTCCCAAGCAATCAAAAGTTTTAGCTCGCAAAGGGTCAGCGTGTATATATAATCACACCAATAACGATGAAAAGGAATGCATTACTGTATTGGTCGGCTCTTCAGCAAGTGGCAAACTTATGCCTCCGCTTACCCTATTTTCATATGTCCGGATTCCTAGAAATATATTGGACAAAATGCCTAAGACGTGGGGGATAGGCAAAACCGAATCAGGCTGGATGACATGCGAGTCATTTTACGAATACATTACAAATTGCTTTCACCCTTATTTAATGAAGAATTATATAGAGTTGCCGGTTATTTTATTTCTCGACGGACATTCGTCCCATATTTCTCTGCCTCTTTCCAACTTCTGCAGAGAAAAAGGCATAATTTTAATAGCTCTTTTACCGAACGCAACACATATCTTACAGCCAATGGATGTTGCAGTTTTTCATCCAGTTAAGCAGCTGTGGAGAAAGAAAGTTGGTGAGTGGAGGATTCAAAACAATGGAGAGAAGCTAAAGCGGGAAGATTTCACAGGATTAGTTGATTCATGTTTGCTAGAAGCAGCTAAACCCGAGACAATTCAGAACGGCTTTAGGAAATGTGGATTGTATCCTTTTGATGGGGATCCAGTTCTCTATGAAAACTTACTAGAGGCTGCAGTGCATACACCTAAGCACAGTGAAGATAATATTGCTCTCGAAAGTACTAAAATGCGTAAAGAATGTCGACAATTTTTGTGTACGTTGGAAAAATTGGTAGGCTGTGGAAAAATTGAAAATTTCAAGCGAAACATCGGAGTAGTATGGACTAGTTGTGGAACTGATGAAAGCCTTTTTCACCTAGGGAGAAATGTGCAGGGTCAATGACAAACGACAGTATATTGGCTAATGTTACAGACCACGAGTTGACATTAAATGCTAACATGGTAAGCGACATTTCGAATGGCTCCGATATTTTAGAGTTTGATGTTCAACCCAATGGGGAACTCGTTACATCTACACCTTCTATCATCACAATGAATAGGAAGGACTCCCGAAAAAACTATGGCGTCGAGCGATCATGGAATGATTTATAGCTATCTGACTCCATTTAAGAATTCTTTGTTTTGGCCAGCAACACCAAAGTCATCTAAAGTTCCATCCACTAAGAGAAAACTAACTCCTGTAGATGCAACCGCCGATTTATTTTTAAATTAGCAAGCTGGAAAAGACATGGAAAAGCAAGAAAAGGCTGATAGAAAATTGAAAAAAATCAAAAAAATCACAAGCCTAAGCATAAATTAAGATGATTTTGTCGTTATCCTTTACGAAATTGAAAAATTTCCGGTTATGGTTATAGATATAGAAGATTCTAAATTTAAAATCAAAGCAATGACTTTGAGCGGTGCAAACTGGCGATGGCCCGATAAAGAGGACATTTTATTCTACAATAGGGAAGATATTGTGAAAAAAATCAAGGCTCCGTTGCTGTTAAATAGTATAGGCATTTACGCTGTCAGCAATATTTAAATACAATCAATTTGTTAGAATTATTTTATGTTATATATTCTAAGAAGGTTTTATTTTCTTTCCCAAAAGTTGTTAATGTTTTCAATAAAAAACTAGTGATCTAAGATTATATTCTTACATAGACGAAATTAAGAGCATTGGTTGACGAAGTTAGGAATTTAACTGTTTCAAGTGACGAAATTAGGCTCAAATTAGACTTATCTTAGGTTGACTAAAATCCATAACCACACCAAAACTTTTTTGCATTAATTAATGCTATAGCATTGTGAACATTCCAGGCATAACTATTTTCAGCAAGCTGTTTCAAAATATCACAAGTTGCCCCAAAACAATATAGGATAATGTAAAAAGTTCCTTAACATGACGAAATTACGGTCTTTTACACTCAAAAAAATTTTGGTTGAATTTTACCCTTATAATAGTAGGAAACTGGTTTCCTACTATTAAAGATTTAAATTTACAAAAGGCCGTAAAAAGAAGATTATTTTTCGACCAAATCGTATAATTTTACCCTAAAAAATGATGCAATTTTATGGCTTTGACACAAAGGTGAATAGCAAACTAGTAAATTTACA